>CAUYQU010093302.1:0-21566 GCA_963574635.1 Cheracebus regulus | reverse complement strand
CAGCCTTTTTGCACTGGTTTCTTCCCATTTTTGTGGATTTATCCACCTGTTGTCTTTGTAACTGCCGACTTTCGGATTGGATCGCTGAGTGGATGTCCGGCTTGTTGGTTATGAAGTTTTTTCTGTTTCTTAGTTTTCCTTTGGCGGATGCCCCGTCCCCACAGAGCTGGGCCTTCCCGGGTTCAGCTGTGCTTGCTGTGCTTCCCGGGTTCAGCTGTGCTTCCTCTCAGTCCTCAGTGCTTCCAATTGCTCTTCTCCTTGTGGGGATGGGACCAGCCAAGCCTGACTAAAAGGGCACCCAGTCCCATATACTCCACACTGAGAAGCGCTGTGCTCGGGCACTGGCAAAACAGCTGTACCGGCCAAAAGAGTCACGCTGGTGACCCATGTGGCTCCTCCGCTGAGAATTTCCCAGTCTGTGGGCAACAAAAATTCATCTGAAATTGCAGCTTCCACTCGCTCTCTGCGCTTTCACTGGGAGCTACAATCCTGAGCTGCTGCTAATCGGCCATCTTGGATCTCTCTCCCCATTTTCATTTTTTTGGTCTCAGAAAGGTCACTCACAGCTTCTAGATACATATAAAATATGCTATAAAACTACTTAAAATGATTTGAGCTTTCAAAGCCCCTCTCCATGTTTGCTATATTTGGCCATTTAAACATTAAGGTGGTGATGGTTGTACCTACCACTAAATTTAATATAAACCAGAGCAGAGAGTTGAAGCTCCAGTGGGGCAAACATATTTCCCATATATTTGGGGAAAGGATGAGAAGTCTAGAAAAAAAGACATATCTCACAGAAGCATGACTGTTGTATTTCTTTTAAATTCTGCCTCAGACCCCTTCTTCTGAAGCTTACATGCACAATCATGAAACTCTAGCCTGGGCTCAGTCTTTGAGACAGATGTACTATGTTTGTTTGCTTGTTTGTTTGTTATTGTTTTGACAACATCCTCATGATAATGCATTATGCAAATAGAAGTTCATCAAGAAAAGTTTCCATTTTCATTTGTTACTGTTTTTAGTTAAAATTGTTAGATAATTGAACAAAGTTGAACCATTAGGTCAGGAGATGCTATATGTGATACTTGATCAGCAAATATGAAAATGTGAAAGGCGAATGAGAAAACATCAGCGTAGAGGGCATGCAAAGTCATGTGTAAAAGTCTAAAGTACACAAGCTGAAGATCACCTGTACTCTGCTCCTTGGAGTTCAAACCCAGACACCACTCACTAGGTGTGTGTCCTAGAGTAAGGCTTCCTCTGTACCATCAGTAATGGAATAAAGACTCCAATAATGGCTGCTTCACAGAGTTGTTGAGAGGATCAAATGAGACAATGTCTGCAGGATCAGGTGATAAAGCTCTTATTACCATGAAGTAGAGCAAGGGACAGAGGAAAAGGACTATGTCATTTCTTGAGTCCTATGGTGATGCACATCCTTGGGCTGGTGGAGAAGTCAGGGAAGCTGGTCTTGCTGATAAAGAGACACAAACTTCCTTTGGTGTTGGCAGTCACAATAAAATTCTATGTTTATTAAAGTGTTCCAATGTCAAATTTAAAATTTTTTTTCATAGCTGACATAATATACAAAATTACAAATTGACAACAAATTTTTTTGTCCTTTATACACATGCAAATTCTCTTTATGTATGTGCATATATATGTTTGTATGTATATAATTACCGTTTTATAATTGTAAACAGATCCCTGATTTCTCATTTTTGGCTCAGCCAGTATTTTAATTCTCAGGCCCTGGCCATTTCATGTTTCCAGAAATAGATGTGGTTTTCTACTTTGGCATTCCTCTTATTTTTCATTTATGAGAAAACAACAAAACAGTGGACCTATTTTTTAACCTCTTGGGTGGCCAGAGGTAACAGTTCTTTGCTCATTTTCTATGTTCCTGAATTGCCTGTGTCTGAAACAATTGGTGCCCAACTCCCTATTCCTTCTCCCTCCTCTCTCCAGCTCACAGATCCCAGGGCTGTCGGAGCTGCACTGAGCTCCGTGCCCACAGGAGACAGGAGAGTGTGAGAGAGAGCAGTCACAGTTCCTAGGAGGCCCCTGTGGACTCACAGTTGCTGCCTGCTCCCAGGAGCTCACATTTCCCAAACTGAGAATGGTCCTGGGATGTGGCCAAGTCCCTAGTAGAGGCAACTGCTCCCTGGGAACCACCATCAAGCTCCTATTCCAGACCCTGCTGGGGCACACCTTCCGCACTGAAGAGGGTGGGAAACTTCCAGGTCTCCCACTGGGAGGGCCTGAATAGCAGGAGGAAGGAGATAAAGAGCCAGCTGGGCTGAGTGGAGTGTCACCATCCTGGGGTCCTGTTGTTGCTCTTTCCTCTGGGGTGCCCCAGAGGACCCAGATTTGTGACTGTGCCTGCAGGGAGCTTGAGAGGAACCTCTTTGGCCCATTCAACCCATTGTACTGGCCCTGTTGTCCACAGGGTCTGAGCCCCAAGTCCTGCATTTGAACCAGGATGTGACCTGGCACTGGAGAGTCCTCCTTCCTTTCCCTCCCTTTCTGTCATGCCCCTTTCATTATACTATCACAGTTTGTTGTTTTAGACTGACTTACTGTCTGTTTGTGCAATTGAATGGTAAAACCCAGGACTGTTTTTAGCACTGCATTCCTAGGGCACCAGCAGTATTTGGTACAGTCCATGACTTTTGGAATGGAGGAGTAAGTGATTGAGTGAATAAATGATTCCGTTGCCTATGCCCTCCTGCTCACTGTGCTACTGCTGACATTCAGTGCAGCATTGCACGTCATGACAGGACTCCACCCCCTGCACTGGTTCCATTTTGCCCGCCCCTGGGGAAGAAGCTAAGGGTCCCCGTCCCACCCACTTCTCTTGCCCATTTCTCAGAGACTGATGCCGGGAAAGCTTAGCCTAGGTCCAGTACTGCAGTGTCTCTTTTTCTATTTGAGCCTCCCTAGACTTTTGCCTGCCTAGTGCATGGTGCTCTTGCATCATTCATTGCTTTTAATTCTTGCTGTCAGTTGGCCTGCTAGCCCCAGGGTGCTGTTCACCTCTATGTCCTCCCCTGGCCACCTGCCCCTTGCAAGACCTGGCAACAGTGAGGGATGTTCAGGTGCTTTCCTTGCTCTCTCCTCTTTTGCATTCCTCACCCTACTCTTTCCCTCCCTAAGGAGCTCAGCATGCCCCAGGACACTGATGATGGAAATTCCTGCCACAAAGAACCAGGGTGACAGTACTGCTACCCCTTCTTCAAAAAACAGTAATTTTCTGGAGTGGAGACATTGTTTCATAAGTCAAAAAGGTAAAAAGATAATTCAGCTAGGAGGATTGAGAGACTTAATGTGGAGTGGGAGAAACATACATGATCAGGAAAGAATATTCAAATGGGTGCCAAGTCTCTGGAGGATTATTATATTATATGGGGGTGGGCAAGCTATCTGCTAATTGGCATTTTAACAGAGCTGTGGACTGCAAAACTTGCAGCATGAAGGACTTAGAAAGATAAATGGATCTCTTATCAGCAAGGATCCTTAACAGGAATGAGTGAGGGGAGCTGAGGGCACTCCGGGGAGTCCAGGCTGAAAGTACAATAAATATGTGACGCTGTCCAAAGCATATACTAAATAGCCAAACACAGCCTTGACCCAGCCATTCTGTAACAGCCAAGGCTGTGTTTGGCCTGTCTTTTTTTTTTTTTTTTTTTTGAGATGGAGTCTTGCTCCATCACCCAGACTGGAGTGCAGTGGCACAATCTCGGCTCACTGCAACTTCTGCCTCCTGGGTTCAAGCAATTCTCTGACTCAGCCTCTCGAGTAGCAGGGATTACAGGCACCTGCTGGCACACCCGGCTAATTTTTGTATTTTTAGTAGAGCAGGGTTTCACCATGTTGGCCAGGCTAGTCTTGAACTCCTGACCTCGTGATCCACCCACCTCGGCCTCCCAAAGTGCTAGGATTACAGGCATGAGCCACCGTGCCCCAGCCACTTGGCCTGTTTTGATTGAGCACTGGATGGTCTACTGGTTGGACCATTTGAATTTGCCTGAACCTTGGGAATGCAGGAGTCCTGGGCCTGAGAGAGGATCTGATCTCTAGCAAGGACGGGCTACACTGAGGGAAACCTGTTCTGTCAAAGACTCTGATGCAGAAAAAAGTCTATATGACATTCAGGTTACACTTTACCTATGTTAACTTCACTTGTAATTAACAATCAGTTTTCCAAAATAAAAACTTGGAATGTAAAATTATTGAACAAGCACGAAAGGCCCTAAAATGTACTCCAGGAGCTCGTCCCAAGTTGCGGGCTTGCTGAATTGGAGTTGGAGGGGTGTTGTGACTCAGAGTCTTGATTCCTCATGAAGTGACTGGCATGAATTTTGTATGAAGAGAGGAGCATCAGTCATCAAACCTGAGAGGAGTGGTGAGATCTTGAACAGGGAAAAAACAAACTAAGGGTGAAAAGTTTAAGCGGCTGAACAGAGGTTGGGAGGAGAAATGCAATAGGGTTTGGAATGAGGGGTGAATGGCAAGGGCACAAAAATGGGGGCCGTGCTGGAGGCCAGTTTGAAAAGGAGGCCAGCTGGTGTGGTATGAAGCTAAGCCTGCCGCATGAACTGGAGTACTCCTGACTCAATTATCTTAGAATTCTCTTTTGACTCTGATTCCAAGACTTGAGATGTTTTAGACTGCAGAGCCTCAAGATGTGATGTCTCTGAAACTTGGTAGAAAGATGTTGCTTTCTGAGGACAGGTGGCAAATAAAACACAAAATAGGCTCATGGGTTGAATTTCTCCTTCTGGCTTAGGAATTTATAACACCTGCAGAATATGAAGGACATCAATATGGGAGCTGAATAGGGTGAGGTCACAGTCTGGGAAGTGGTAATTAGAAGAACAGCAGCTTCCTGGGTTCTGGACAGTCATGGATTCCCCATAAGAGATGGAGGGCTGAGGGCCGACCCTGTTTGGAGCACCTCTAACCAGTCTTGCAATAGCATTTGAGACCCAAGTTAGATCTTTCTGCTGGGCAAGGGACACCCCCCCCCCTGCCATCTCCTACCTATCACTGATAGTCCACAGCTGATTGTGGGACCTTAATACATTCATTCATTTGCCATTTACTAAATAGATTTTTTTGTAGGTATAAGCATTTTTATTTGTACATATAAGCAATAAGCTTTGAGTCTTGTGTTTGGAGATTGATATGGAACTGTACTTGATTGAACGCTTTGCAGATTCCACATACTTGGGGTTTTGATTACTACAAACAAATAGCTATTGGAGTTGTAAACTCTAGGTTCAAATCCCAACTCAACATTTATTAACCATATGACTTGAGATTAAGATCCTTAAATGTTCGGAGCCTCGGTTTTTATCATCGATGATATGAAGCTGGTAATTATTTCACAGCATCCTTGCAGCATGGGAGCCAGTGCATGGTGGGCCCTCAGTGCATGGGGTCTACCCATTCCCAACTCTTTATCCACAATTGTGTAATCAAAATGCTTTGAATACTGAAAGTTCTGTCTTAAATGTTGAGTCAAAGCAATTAAATGGCTTTACTTGTTCTGAACTAATAAACATGAGCCCATTTCTGCCTTTATTTCATTGAATGTGAATATTTGTGTACTTTGCTGCAGAAATAATAGTGTGCTTGATTCCAGGATCCTGCCTTTCTGGGCTTGGTCTCATTTTAGCTTTCTGATAAGAAACTGTGGGGTTGTGATTGCCCCATTACATTTTGTTAAAGTCCACATTGTACACATACACATCATCATTAAAGAAAATATGAGTTTCCATTTGGCAAAACTACTTCTCAGGCTAGAAGTGAAAACCCAACATATGTGCTCATTCATTTGTTTAACCAAAATTATTATTATTATTATTTTGAGAGAGTGTCTTCTCTGTGGCCAAGGCTGTAGTGCAGTGTTGTAATCACAATTTACTGCAGCCTCCACCTCCTGGGCCCAAGTGATCCTGCCACCTAAGCCTCCCAAGTAGCTCAGACTACAGGCATTTGGCACCACACCAGGCTGTCTTATTTTTGTAGAGATAGGGTCTCTTTATGTTACCCAGGCTGGGTCTCAAACTCCTGGCCTCAGGCAGTTCTCCCGCGTCTGCCTCCCAAAGTGCTGGGATTACAGGTGTAAGCCACTGCACCTGGCCTGTTTAACCAAAATGTAATGAGTAGTTACACTGTAAAAGGCATGTTGCTTGGTATTCTGAGGATTATAACGATGAAAAACGAGCCCTGACACTGAGAGACTAGGGGTCCAGGATTTGGAATCTGACTGGTACACAATTAAAATACAAGGCAGATCATGTTAACTTTCCTGATTGGAAACTCCAGGCAGGATGACTTCACATCTGCATAGGGGATGAAGCTTTGTAAAGGAGGGGACATTTGAAATAGTCCCTGGTGAATGATTAAGAATTTGCCAGGTAGAGATGGCAGAACAAAGTATTCTAAGCACAGGAATAAAAATGGAAGGGTTTGAAGGCAAAATGGAATTAACTTATGGAGAATAGCAAGGGTTCAGTTTGGTGGTAGCACAAAGTGTGTGACAAGCAGGTGGTGGGTGAAGCTTTGGGGGTAGTGAATGAGCAGAGTCATGCAGGGCAGGAGTTGCCAGGGAGAATTTGTGCTTGATTTGACTGACAAGGGGAGAGATTGTAGTTGTTAATATTTTTGATCACTAAAATAATATATAAAGAGAATTCAAATTTAAATGAACAGAATTTGGAAATGAATATGTACATATAGAAGAACAAAGGGTACAAGGTTTCGGTTGGGTGGGAAGAATAAGTTCTAGCAATCTAATGTTCAGCATGGGGATTACAGGTAGTGATACTGTGTTATATACTTGACATTTGCTAAAAGGTCGATCTTAGGTCATCTCACTACACACGAAAAACGGTAACTATATGAAGAGATGGATATAATAATTAGTTTGACTATAGCAATAAGTTTACTATGTATATTTATATCCAAACCTCATGCTATGTACACTTGATATGGTTTGGCTATGTCCCTACCCAAATCTTATCTTGAGTTGTACTTCCCATAATCCCCACATGTTGTGAGAGTGACACTGTGGGAGGTAATTGAATCATGGAGGTGGTTACCTCCATGCTGTTCTTGTAATAAAGAGTGAGTTCTCATGAGATCCGATAGTTTTATAAGGGGCTTTTTCTCTTCTTTGCTCCACAGTTCTCCTTGCTGCTGCCATGTGAAACAGAACATGTTTGCTTCACCTTCCGTCATGATCATATGTTTCCTGAGGCCTCCCCAGCCATGCTGAAGTGTAAGTCAGTTAAACCTATTTTCTTTATAAATTATCCAGTCTTGGGTGGGCCCTTATAGCAGTGTGAGAACAGACTAATATAACACGTTAAATATATGTAATTTCAATACAAGATGTTTAAAAAGTAAATTCCTGTAACCCACACCCAGATATAGCCTTTTGTTAATATTTTAAAATGCATCCTTTTACACTTTTTCTGGATGCAGATAGATGGTTGGCTAGTTTGATTGATTTTGAAAGTAATTATAAATGAAATCCCATTGTTACAGATTATTAAAAACAGTTGATTGATGCAATAACTTAGGAAAACAAAATATAGCAGTATGGTGCATGAATAGGTTGGTGATTGAGCAATCTACCAATAAAAAAAATTAAGAATATTGTTTCAGTGGTTGAGAGGAAACAGATCCTGAAACTAGGGTGATGGCTCTGGATAAACAAAGGAGGACTAGATGCTTCCAGGTTCCAGCCCAGATGACTGGGGAATTGGGAGTCATGAACATGGTCTTTGCAGGAGGGGAGGATTATGTGTGTATCTTTAGATGTGTTGAATATGTGGTGGTGGTCAATCTGGCGGTTAGAGATGTGGGCTGGGACTCAGAGGAGGACAAAATCCAGATTTGAAATTCATTTACATTTTAAAGATTGCTTTGGTTAAAGAAGGTGAGATTTCTGAAGGAGAAAATAGAGATTTTTTAAAAAATATATAAGAAATGTGGGAACATCCATGTTTAGAAAATGGCAGAACACAGGGAGCTAAAGGAGGCAGACAAGGGAAACCAGGTTGGTAGGAGAAATTTAGGAGTGCAGGGTCCTTGCAGTCAAGGGTGGGAGTGAATTAAAAAATGAGTTATCTGTAGCCTGAAATGTTATAGGGAAGAAAAAGAGGATGAGGATTGGGCAAAAAAGATGGAAGGAAGTAATGTGTAAGGCATCTAGCACATTGTCTGGCACAGGGAAAGAACAGTAAATATCAGCTATTATTTGAGCAACAGACCATTAGATTTGGCAGTTAGGAAGTGTTTACCACTTCACCCTCAGACCCAGCCAAATGTCTTGCACAGAGTTGGAGCTTATTAAGTGTGTTGTATAACATACTCAGTGAGTAGACTACAGAAGAGGAAGAGCTTAAGAGTAGTGATAACATAGAGGTAGCCAAGTCATAAATCTACTCATCCCAGCCAGTAATCCATTCCTTGCCACAGGGGAACTCCTTCCCTTTGAGAATGTGTCTTCTGGAGTCAACTGTGCACACAGGCTAGTGTGCTTGGGGAGTCAGGCCAGCACTGTGGGGACCTGATGAAGAGAGTGGTTGATGGCAATCTCCTACTAACATTTCCCAATCCCTTGCAGGTGTCACATAGCATAGGCATCAAGTACAATGGGTAACTACAGCATTGTCAGGGAGTTTGAGCTCCTGGGATTTTCTCATCTCCACGAGTTCCAGGTTCTGCTATTTGCTGTGATCCTGTTGATATGTGTGCTGACACTGCTGGGCAAGCTGGCCATCATCAGCTTCACTTTCCTTGACTTCCGCCTTCACTCACCTATGTAATTCTTCCTCTGCAACTTGTCCCTCATGGAGATGCTGGTCATCTCCACTGTGGTACCTAGGTTGCTGGCAGACCTGCTGTCCACTCACAAGACCATGTCCCTGGCCAAATGCCTAACCCAGTCTTTCTTTTACTTCTCCCTGGGCTCCACCAACTTCCTGATCTTCACTGTCATGGCCTTTGATCGCTACGTGGCCATCTACCATCCCCTGCACTACCCAACGATCATGAACAGTCCAGTGTGTATTAAGCTGGTGGTGGCCTGTTGGATGTTCAGGTTCCTCTCCATTGTCTCTCCCATGCTGCAGAAAACACGGCTCTGGTTCTATGGCCCTAATGTCATTGACCACTACTTCTGTGACTCTGCCGCACTACTCAAGCTTGCCTGCTCTGACACCCCACATACAGCGCATGGACCTCTTCCTGTCCCTGATCTTTGTGATGACCACCATGTTGCTCATCATTCTCTCCTACATCCTCACTGTGGCTGCAGTGCTGTGCATTCCCTCCTCCTCTGGGTGCCAGAAGGCCTTCTCCACCTGTGCCTCTCACCTCACAGTGGTGGTTCTGGGCTATGGCAGTGCCATCTTCATCTACATAAGGCCAGGCAAGGGCCACTCCACACATCTCAACAAGGTGGTGGCCCTGGTGACTGCAGTGGTAACCCCTTTCCTTAACCCCTTCATCTTCACCTTCTGGAATGAGAAAGTCAAGGAGGTCATGGAGGATGTGACCAAAAAGATCTTCCTTAGAGACCCAGCAGCCTGGAGGTGAGAGGGTGAGCTCTTAACAGGGCTGGAGAGCACCTGGCAAGTCACGAGGAGTAGACTTGCCACAGGTGGGCACCCACATGCCCAGGCTGGAGCTCCTCAATCTCTTTTTTCTCGGTCTCTCCTGCTCCCTCATCTTCAGGCAAGTTTCTTCTCCTGCACTGCAGAGAACTAATGGACACACACTGTTAGAATGTCTCAAAGGCAAGCTTCTGTGCACCTGAGATAGTTAAAGAACAGATAGGGAATGCGGAGTAAGTACAATGGGATGATATTAATTAAAAGAGATAATCCAAATAAGGCTCTTCATGCAGGGTCTGGTACGTTAAGTAAGAGCTCAGTAAATTTAGCTATTATTAAAATGTCCTATTAAAACCTCTCTTTCTCAGATCTGTGATTTTGCTTGCATTCTTTTAAGTTGCTTTGTGTTTGACTTTTATTTTAGGTGTGTTTCCTTTCCAGGACCTGGTTTCAAGGTCTAGGATACGGTTCTGAAAATGGGAGGTGCTCTAAGCAGAGCAGAGAGGCCTGGTACCCCAACACAGGAGGAGTCATGTGCCTCTGTTGGTTCCCCTCTCTTAGACTGACTACTCTTGGATGGAAGCACCCCTCACACCCAGGCTGCCCACTTCTTCCATCTGGCCCCAGAAATGGCTTTCAACAGAAATGGCTCTCTGGGAGCCACTCCTCCAACCCTCTTATAGGAAGTCATGAAGAACTTCTTTTTTTCACGCACTTGAGAGCAGCAGAAAGCTGAGTTGCATCCGCACTCTCAGACTTGCTGCCTTCCCCTTCTCATGGGCCACTATGTCCCTTCTGCTGCAGAACCTTAGATCCAAGTTCCAGAAGGAGGACCAGCTGCCCAGGTCTTCTGAGGTTGGGTTTCCTTGAGAGGAGCCTGGCCAGATTACCAGGATGGTAGAAGTAAAGATGGTAGAAGTCAGACGGAAAGGAGTAAATGGAGTGGGACTGGTATTGTGGGTCATGGGGTGGGAGAGCTGATAAGAGAGGCATTCCTTGGAAATCTGTGGATGGCGTGGAAAGTCATGGGAAGATGATGGGGGCAGGAAGAGCTCCGGGTCTGGTTTCTTATACTAGACTGAGTCTCCACTAGGCTGGGCTAGAATTAGCAAGGCGGAACAAAGAGTAGATACAAACTTCCTCTCACTTCTGAAGCTGGCTTCGTCCACAGATCCCTAGAGGAGAGGCCCTGTTCATAACTTGCAGTGTGAAGTTGCAGTGTGGGAGCCACCCCCTAGGGCCAAGACTATGAAGAATGGTTGGAGGGGAAGCCTTCCAGGACAGAGAGCCTGGAGGCAACACTGTCTTACTATCTCTGCCATTTAGCTTGATTTCTAATGTAGCTTTTTTTTTTTTTTTCCAACTACCACAGTACATGTTTGCATTTGTGGGCCTCATCAAAAGTGGGCAGATACTTCTGATTCTGCTGTAAAGGGCAGAAGGGAAAAGTTTTACGTCCAAGAACTTTATCTCTTTCACTTCTCAAGAGACTAATTATTTGCCCTCCTTGCAAACTTCCTGAAAAACTGAAGAGCTAAGTGGGAAGTAATTATCTCCTGAGATGCAGATACTTTTCCTCTGCTTCTTCTCCTAAAATAATCAGCAAAGGAGTCACTCAATGTCCTCCCTGGGAACTCCTTCCTGCTACTTTCTCATCTCTGCACATTCCCCTCTTAAAAAACTAAAAATAATCAATATCCTGAGACAGGCTATTGCCTGTTTTTCATAGGATTTCCTTGGAAGTGGGGTATCTGGTCGGTTTTGGGGGCAGTATGACTTGCTTTGGGCCTTCACAGCCATCACCCCATGGAATCCAGCATCACGCAGTCTAACCAGCCCCACAGCCTTGCCTGTGGTTCTTTGCTCTTCAAAGTGTGCTTCTTAGGCTGGGGACAGTGGCTCATGCCTGTAATCCTAGCACTGTGGGAGGCCAAGGTGGGTGGATCATGAGGTCAGAAGATTGAGATCATCCTGGCCAGTGTGGTGAAACCCATCTCTACTAAAAATACAAAAAAATTAGCCAGGCATGGTGACGTGTGCCTGTAATCCCAGCCACTCGGGAGGTTGAGGCAGGAGAATTGCTGGAACCCGGAAGGCGGAGGTTGCAGTGAGCCGAGATTGCATCACTGCATCCAGCCTGGGCAACAGAGTGAGACTCTTTCTCAAAACAAACAAACAAAACCCAAAGTGTCCTCCTTGAAACAGCACTAGCATCTCCTGGGAGCTTGCAGGAAATGCAAAATCTCAGGCTGAGACCTCCTAAATCAGAATCTGCATTTATGCAGAATACCCAGGTGATTCCTGTGCACATTAATATGTGAGTAACACTGATCTAGACAATATGCTGGTAGAATTTTCAAACAGGAAATTGTCTAAGAAAGCCCTTGTTCCAGTCTCAACAATGTGAAGGGCATTGGAAGATGGAATTTGGGGACACATCTGCTATTATTGGAGGCACTTTTCCTTAGTGACTTTTATCCCAGGTCCCATTTCTGGAGGCAGTAACCGGGATAAAGACCCTGAAGATTCTCATCCTAGTCTGACTTTAAACTTCTTGAGTGACCTCTATCAAATGGCCCAGCCTCTGACTCTCTGTTAGAATTCCATGTGGATGTGACCTAGAGATGTCTAGATATATTGGTTCCAGACATTTGCTGTATTTCAAATGTTCATGGAATCAATTGTGAGAAATAAAATACAACTTTTTTCCCTTCTTTCCAACTTTTATTTTGGGTTTAAGGGGTACATGTGCAAGTTTCTTGCATGGATAAATTGCATGTTGCTGGAGTTTCATGTACAGATAACTTTGTCACTCAAGTAATCAGCATAATACCTCATAGATAGTTTTTCAGTCCTCACCCTCCTCCCTCCCTCCACCCTCAAGTAGGTCCCAGCATCTACGATACCCTTCTTTGTGTCCATGTATACTCAATGTTTAGCTCCCATTTATAAGAGAAGATATGGTATTTGATTTTCTGTTTCTGTTTTAATTTGCTTACGATAATGGCTTCCAGCTCCATCTGAGTTGCTGCAAATGACATGACTTTACTCTTTTTTATGGCTGCATAGTATTCTATGGTGTATATGTACCACATTTTCTTTATCCATTCCACCATGGATAAGCATCTAGGTTGCTTCTGTGTCTTTGATACTGAAACACAATCTTTAAAAGTGACATTAAATCTATACTTGCTTTCTGTCAATATGTGTTTCTTTCAAGTGATGGAGACTAAATGTGCAATTACTGTGAGGAAGGGGTTACCAGAATTGCTGCCATTACAAGTCTGCAAACTTGTAGAAACATGACATATATGTACTCCATAAGGGTTTAAAGGAGGCAAAACTGAGCAACTGCAGATCCTGGAGATTCCAACTTTGAATTAACCCCACTTTTAATTCAGATGGAAGAAGAAAATTCCAAAGATGGGGAGACAGAAAAAAGGTTTGATGAATCAGTTCTGCTGTCAGTTCTGCCATTTCTTTGACCAACTCTTTTTTCCTCTCAGCCATGTTTCCCTTGCCCATTAAAGTGGATCAGGAGCACTGCTTACTGCAGTTTCCAAATCAGAAGTTTTCCTTCCGAGCTCTCATACACTCTATAGGAAAACACCTTATTGAAATTAACCACACTTTTAAATTTTTCCCAGCACATGGGGACTCTGAGGTCAGACTCTGCATTTCTTTCATCTTTAACAGCCGCTGCTGTTAAAGTGTTTTGCTCATGATGGGTGATCTCGGTGAATCTTACTTAATTGGATTACTGTGAGGGTAAAACCAAATGGAAAATATATGTAAAAGTGTGGTTCATAAAGTATAAAAAGTACACAAAAGTAAGCTATTGCTAGTAGAATTGTTCTTACTTTACTCATCCTCTCATTTACTCTACAAATACTTACTTTTCTAGGTAGCAAGCAGAGAATAATTAGAGGGAAAAAACATCAATTCATTCAATAGCAACTGCAGACACCAGAGTCATTGCTCTGTTATGTAATTAAAGAACAAGCAAAATTTTGGTCCAGAAACTGAAACTAGGAACTTAAAAAGACCCTCCGACTTGGGTAGGGGGTATCTCAGCAAGCAGGAAAGACACTTCCAGAAAGCCAGAGAAAGGGATGCCTCATTTAGGAAGAAGTTAGCTTGGGGCGAGAGGGGGTCACGAGAAAAACCAATGGGCTGCTAAGCGAGATGCATCTTCCAAGCTCCAAAGAAGCCTACCTCTTTCACTTCCACATAGTGGATTTTTCAAATGCTCGACATTTATGATAAATTAGTAGTTTTACTGTTTTCAAGTACGTGTAGCTATGAATAAACTCTTGATTTTAGTTTATATATCACAAATTGGGAAATGGCATTTGGTAAATTAAAGTGTATTTATAGAAACAATGTGTCAGAACAACTTAAATTGGGGCTACTTTAGAAAATTCTGCATAGGCAGAAGCTAAGGGAACACCATGATCCTGAGGTCAAAGTAACTGGAAGATTTTTAAAATTTCAGGCTATAGTTGGAGGAGGGAGGACAGCAGAGCTGATGTTTTATTCCAAAGACAGCATGGCACATAATAGGCTTTCAGGAATTTTATACGCACACATATGTGAATGTAATGTAATGTTCATATTTTATGTAATGTATAGCATAATATGTATGTGTGTAAAATAGGATATACAATGACTGAATAAATGAACTTACTAGGTTTATTACAATCCCTTGCCTTTAGGCAAATGAATGTTTCTAATTATACAGAAGCAAAGTTTATCTTTCTAAAACTCTGAATATTTCCTCTCTGGAAACCACATAATTCCTCACTAGTGGAGATCTATCTTGCTTAATTTTTCTGTTTCGTCTTTCTCTGAGGCAAAGGTACCTGATGAATTGCACTCTCACAGTGTCCACCTTACATTCAATGTGCTACTCAGGTGTCACCTCACCAGGAAGCCATGGCTCAGCCCCACCTGGTCTCAGCATTGCTCACCTGTGTGCTCATAAAACCTTCTGGGATTCCACTGTTGCATATTCCCTTCTGTGCTGGAAACAGCCCTTTATCACTCTACCACTCTTTCCTTCCTTAGGCCAAGAGCTTTGTCAGGTTAAGGACCATTTATGCTGTCTTTACCTTCTTACCCTATACCTGTTGCAGTGCCTGAGACACACAGCCTACTCAATATTGGTGAAATGAATGAATAAATGGATGGATAATTATACAAGGACCCAGCCCCCCACCCCATGCACTCACACACACATTGAAAAACAATCGGTTTGTTTTTGGTAAGTTTTGCTTCTTCCCTTGATCCCAGGTAGCCCAAGGACTCATGGTGCCTCCATTCAGCAATGGATGCACATTGTGATAGAGAAGCACACCCTGAACACATGCACACATGCACACACACACACATGTACACATATGTACACACATACATACACATGTATATATACTGGGACTGTGTACTACCTCTTCATCAGAGAGCACTTCTTGGCTACTCTTCCTTAAATGCAAAGCACATGCACTTCCCTTTCCCGAAAGCTCTGGGCTACTCTCAGAGTTCTTATGGCTGCCAGGGAATGTAGGGAACACTTCCATGGTGGCCCTTAAAAGCTTTGGACCAGACTGTGCAGCACTGAGGGCTCACTGTAGGAAAAAAACCAAAGA
The DNA here is from genome assembly GCA_963574635.1 of Cheracebus regulus. NCBI lineage: Eukaryota > Metazoa > Chordata > Mammalia > Primates > Pitheciidae > Cheracebus > Cheracebus regulus. The sequence continues at coordinate 6,286 of CAUYQU010093302.1, read as the reverse complement.
AACTCAACAGTGGTCTTCCCACTCGCTAGAAGTCTCCCTCCTCAAGAACTGCTCAATGAAGACAGGCCAGGTCCCCCTGCGCCCTGGGCTCATCATCGTGCTTTGTGAAGGCCTTTCAGCCTCTGCATCTGCCCCTGTAGCACTGTTTTAACTGTTTCATTGCGGAAGGTAAGGATAAAGGAATTGAGGAAGGGGGTGAGAACTGAAGTCACCAAGGCCAGGACCTTCTTGACTTGTGCAGAGTGAGCTTTGCCAGGCCTGACATACAGAAAGATGGTACTACTGTAGCCAATGAAGACCAGTGTGAGGTGAGACCCACAGGTGGAGAAAATCTTCTGGTGGCTGCTGGCAGAGGGGATCCGTAGCACAGTGGTCACTATGTAGCCATAGGAGATGAGGGTCACCAGAAAGGAGCTGAGGACAAAGGCCAAGGCCATCAGAAAGTCCCAGAATTCCAATAGGTGGGTGTCAGAGCAGGACAACTGCAAGAGAGGTGCATTGTCACAGAAGAAGTGGTTAATGATGTTGCCCTGGCAATAATCAAGATGAGCTCGAGAGAGGACAGTGGGTACCATCGCTAGGAAAGGAACAGCCCAGGCAGCCCCAGCCAGCCAGACACACACAGCCCAGCTCATCAGTGTGCCATAGCACAGTGGGTGGCAGATAGCCACAAAGCGGTCAAGGGCCATATCTGCCAGGATGAGGAAAGAGGTAGAACCCAAGGAAAAGTAGAAATAGAACTGGACCATGCAGCCAGTGAAGGTAATGACTTTGTGGGGGACCAGCAGGTCTGAGAGCATCCTGGGCACTGCAGTCATGGTTACCAAGATCTCCAGCAGGGAAAAATTGCCCAGGAAGAAGTACATGGGTGTATGTAGGTGGGTGTCAGCTATGACCATAACTATGATGATGGTGTTTCCCATGAAGGCGAGAATGTAAAGCATGAGGAAGGGGCCATACAGAAGAGCCTGCAGCTCGCCGAGGGAGGAGAAGCCTGAGAAGACAAATTCCGAGGGCTGACTCAGATTTGCCATGATCCACGGGCTGGGGTCCCGCAGGCAAGGGAAACAAAAGACAGCTGGAGAGGCAGAAACAGAGAGAGACAGAGAACCACTGACCATGAAACAGCAGAAACAGGGACAGAGACAAAAAATATAGAGAGAGGGGCAAGTAGGCAGCGAGTGATAAACAGAAAAGCAGAAAGTAAAAGCAATAAAGAAAGGTAAACAAATAGGAATAAGAGAGTCATAGCGAAACAGAGTGAGTGAAACAGAGTGAAACAGAGAAGTGAAAGACATAGAAAGCCATTATGAAGAAGAGAGAAGGCTGGGAATAGTGGCTCACACCTGTAATCCCAGTGGGCTGAGGTGGGTGGATAACTTGAGGTCAGGAGTTCAAGACCAGCCTGGCCAGCATGATGAAATCCTGTTTCTCTTAAAAATATAAAAATAAGCCAGGTGCAGGCACCTGTAATCTCAGCTACCTGCAGGCTGAGGCATGAGAATAGCTTGAACCTGAGGGCCGAGGTTAGAGTGAGCTGAGATCACACCACTGCACGTCAGCCTGGGTGACAGAGCAAGACTCTATCTCAAATAAAAAAAAGAAAAAAAGAAAAACACGAGCAGATTAAGGAAGATCACACAGCAACAGACATCCACACGGCAAGAGACATTGACAGTTAGGGAGAAAAAAAGAAGGAAATAACAGAGGAACAGAGAAGAAGCAGAAAAAATTCAAATATAGGAGAGGGAGAAAAAGAGAAAGGAAGGGGAGGAAAACAGAAAAAAGAGAGAGAAAGGGAGAGAGAGAACATTAGTGCACATGACCCAGAAGCTCCCGATGTAGGCCGATGTGTTTGTGTCACACCCAGAGGTGGTGCCTCAAGACCTCTTTTAAAGGGTCCCTGCAAACCTTTCTGAGCTGTCTCTCTGAGGACCCTCACATGTGCACACTTCTCTAGCTGTGATCATGAAATTAGTGAAAGTCAGAGGTTTGAGTCCAGAAATCAGCTTTCTTTAGAGTGGCCCTCTGCTCAATGTTTGCAAAGATGGAGAGCAGAAATGGTGCAGGAGGTCGGGGAGGAAGGCCTGGAAATCCAAATGAAACCCGTCTCTCCTAAAAATACAAAAAATTAGCAGGTCATGGTGGCGGGTGCCTGTAATCCCAGCTATCTGGGAGGCTGAGACAGGAGAATCGCTGGAGCCCAGGAGGCGGAGGTTGCAGTGAGCCTGAAGAGGGAGACCCAGGCTTCTCAGATCAGCTTCCCCTTTGACTATCATGCTGCATTTCAATAGAAGGAAAGGTTGACTGGCGCCTCTGGTTTTATCTTCCTATAGGTGACAGACTAGGCCTTGGGGAAACTCTCCAGAAGGCACTATTTTTACTTAAAACTGTAAACCAGAACCCTTTCATATGCGATTCCTGAAACTGTAAACAGAAACCTTTTCACATGTGAGTCCTAAAACTGTAAGCCGGAACTCTTTCATATGTGATTCCTGAAACTGTAAACAGACCTTTTCACATGTGAGTCCTAAAACTGTAAGCCAGAACTCTTTCATATGTGATTCCTGAAACTGTAAACAGACCTTTTCACATGTGAGTCCTAAAACTATGAAGCTAAGATTCTTCCACGTGTAACATCTAAAGTATAAGCCTATATAAAGGCTGAACTTCCCTTTGTTAGAGGAGCTTGGATATTAGGCACCTATGCCACCTGGCTCCCAGCTGTAATAAATTCCTTCCTCCTGTATTCGGTGTCCAAGAGATCCTTTCCCGCGGCCACTCCTGCTACAAGCCGAGGTTGCATCAGCCATCTACCCGAGGGCGCAGCTTTGCCATCTCCAATGCACTTCCCCTCCCGCGGTGGTGCGAAGCACAGGCTACGGAGTTGGCCTGCCTGTGTTAGGATTCTGGCTCCAGACTTGCTTGTCACGGGCCATAAATATGCTCTTCTTTGTTACTTACTCTCTCAGAGCCTCCGTTTACTCAGCTATACAATAAAGGTAATACTAGTACTTAGACTCTAAGGTGATTATAAAATTAAATAAGTAAACTTTTCAGGGCAGTGACTGGCACATACCAGCTAACATATCGTTGTTGTTGTTGTTATCAAGTTCTTATTGTTACGACTGTCAATAGAACTCAAATTTTCTTGGGCCATTGTCTCTCCACACTTCTTCTTGTTGCCAATGTGTGTGTGTGTGTGTGTGTGTGTGTGTGTGTGTGTGTGTGTGTGTGAAGATCTTTACAGCTTTACATTGTTCCTTGGAATTTCAGTTCACTAAAAGGGTACTTTAAAATGTTTCAAACACACACAAACATAAGTATTTACAACACAAATTGTAAGGAGTGGAAGGTATGAAGCTATGTATGGTTATACTCTGGCCCTTTCTCCAGCCCCATAAAACCTTCATTTGGGGCTGTGTCCTGGCCACCCAGCAAAGGCATTCTAACTTTAAAAAGCTTTGCACTGGCTGGGTGCAGTCAGTGGCTCATGCTTATAATCCCAGCACTTTGGGAGGCCGAGGTGGGTAGATCACGAGGTCAGGAGTTTGACACCAGGCTGGTCAACACAGTAAAACCCTGTCTCTACTAAAAATACAAAAATCAGCTGGGTGTAGTGGCCGGTGCCTGTAATCCTAGTTACTCTGGAGGCTGAGGCAGGAGAGTTGCTTGAACCCAGGAAGCAGAGGTTGCAATGAGCCAAGATCATATCACTGCACTCCAACTTGGGTGACAGAGTGAGACTCCATCTCAAAAAATAAAATAAATAAATAATGCCTTGCACCCATGCCACTGACAAACCTTAATGGTAAGTCTAAAATCTAGCCCAGCACTGACCAAATTCAAACTCAGTCCTTATGTTTGTGCTGCATGAGAACCTGACTGACACACAGACTTCCACCACTCACCTTAGCCTCCAAGCATGGTGTCCTCTTCGTAAACCACTCTCACTTAGGCATTCATACCTGGAGATGCCTGCCTGCTGGCCTCACTCTGTAATGTGAGTGACATCAGAGATGCAGGCTCTTGCCCTTCGGTCGTGTCTTGCAGCCTGCAAGGGTGAACAGGGGCTTTGTGCACAGCTGGGAAGGGTGGCACTGCTGGGTGAGCTAAAACACCGCCAGTCCTTATGCTGATTTTCTAACTCAGTGCCTACCCTGTGTCACTACAAAGCCAGGGGTAGCAGCATTGATGTGGGGCTGGGAGATGGAAAAGAAGTCCCTCAGGAGACCAGAGGGGAAAGGTGCTGATTCCGTCCCTTCTCTCTCAAGGATGAGTGTTCTCAGCTCTTTCTCTCATCCACATCTCCAAGTCCTTCGTGTCTTAATAATGTTGACAGTTTACAGAAAGACTCCAGCCGAGTGTTTTCTGTGGGAATGATAGGAAGCCAAGGAGCCCTCTGGGGACTTCTGAGGCACTAATGTTACTCCTTAGAATAATGAGATGCCCTCTGTTTTGAGGAAGTAACGTTTGAGAAAAAGATCTGAATAAAGAAAGACCTAGATACACCCAAACAGCTGATGGCTTAGGATCAGCACCTTTGCAGTGCGTGTCTCCTGGCCCTTCTCCTCCTAGGACCGTGGAAAGAAAGATGAGATCATGGAACAAATGCAAAGGAATTTTCCCAGCTGGACAAAATTTGAATATTTTGTCTCCAAATGGATCCAGGGTTTAGGGATCTAGGGAGGCACAGAATGGAAGCCCGGGACCATAGCAGCCTCTTGTTAAAATTCTCCAAAGAAAGTTTCATCTGGAGAAGGCTGGGAACCAAACAGTGAAATTAATAAGTAGATCTCTGCCTCCAGAGGTAGGGCCCTTGGTGGATACATCTTGGGATCTGGCTCCTGTGAGAAGATACACACCCTGGGGATAAAGGTAAAGAGAATATGGTGAGGCCACTTCAAGCTTCCAGCTCTCTATTAAACTCTGAGTCACAGTCTTTCATCTCAGAGTCATTTAAACTTTATGGATGATACCTCCAGCTCAACCCCATCCACACCGAGACAGAAATAATGACTCAGAGATTTCAAGGAAACGCTGTACAATGAAGATAATGCAAATGGGCCCTGAGTTTAAGAACAGCCAGGGCTGGAGGGATTGGCTAGGCAATCTTTCTGTAGGACTTGAGCCTAGAACTGAAATTTGGAGCTTATCCATTGAAAGCAAAGAAGAAGCCAAGCATGGTGGCTCATGCCTCTAGTCCCAGCACTTTGGGAGGCTGAGACGGGTAGATCACTTGAGGTCAGGAGTTCAAGAACAGCCTGGCTAACATGGTGAAACCCCATCTCTACTGAAAATACAAATAATTAGCCAGGCGTGGCGGTGGGCACCTATAATCCTAGCTACATGGGAGGCTGAGGCAGGAGAATTGCTTGCGCCCAGGAGGTAGAGGTTGCAATGAGCTGAGATAGTGCCACTATACTCCAACATGGGCAGCAAAGCAAGACTTAGTGAGAGAGAGAGAGAGAGAGAAAGAGAGAAAGAAAGAGGAGAGATCCAAGATGGCCGATTAGCAACAGCTCAAGAATGTAGCTCCCAGTGAAAGCACAGAGAACGAGTGGACGCCGCACTTTCCGACGAATTTTTGTTACCCAGAGACTGGGAGATTCCCAGCAGAGTAGCCACATGGGTCGCCAGTGTGACTCTTTCAGCCGGTGCAGCTGTTTTGCCGGTGCCCCAGTGCGGTGCTTCTTGGTGCAGAGTATATGGGACGGACAGGCTCAGCTGGTCCCATCCCCACAAGGAAAACAGCAATTGGAAGCGCTGAGGACTGAGAGTTTCACAGCAAGCACAGCGAACCCGGGAAGGTCCAGCTCTGTGGGGAATGGGCATCCGCCAAAGGAAAACTAAGAAACAGAAAAACTTCATCATCGGGCGCAGAGAGATCCAAGATGGCCATGTAGCAGCAGCTCAGGATTGTAGCTCCCAGTGAAAGCGCAGAGAGTGAGTGGATGCCGCAATTGCAGATGAATTTTTGATGCCCACAGACTGAGAGATTCCCGGCGAAGGAGCCACACGGGTTGCCAGCGCGACTCTTTTGGCCAGCGCGGCGCTTCTCGGTGCGGAGTGTACGGGACTGGGTGCACTTTTAGTCGGGCTCGGCCGGTCCCATCCCCACAAGGAGAACAACAGTTGGAAGCAATGAGGACTGAGAACAAGCACAGCTGAACCCGGGAAGGCCCAGCTCTGTAGGGAAGGGGCGCCCCCCGAAGGAAAACTAAGAAACAGAAAAAACTTCATCACCAACAAGCTGGACGTCCACTCAGAGACCCAATCTGAAAGT
>CAUYQU010093301.1:0-53712 GCA_963574635.1 Cheracebus regulus | reverse complement strand
CTCATTGTGGTCTAAAACTTTTCATGAACCTTACCCATTTTGTCTTTTCTGTTGTATCTCCAACTGTTCCCCTTCATAAACTTTTGTGTTTCATCCAAGCTGGACACGTTCCCCAAATATGCTTGTATATTTGCTTTCTGTCAACTTCTTTGGGATTCCCAACCATCCTTCAGAACTCATCTGCACCTTCAAACATCACATAATTTCCTCAAGCTTAGTAATGGTTTCTCCAGCCCCTCCCTTCCCATGAAGTAAGTCAGTTCTATTTTCTTAGCACTTTTGTTTTGCATTACAGTTATTTGTATATGTATTTTCTATCTCCTAGTAAGTCATAACTTTATAAACAGAAACCTTGTCTCTGTTGTTTGTGGATCTAGTAATATAAGGCACCATAAGGTAAGACTTCCTAAGAATCATTTGCATGCTTAAAGGACATTAAATTGTTATTGTTTCTAGGGAAATAGTAGAATATGTGAAGGAGATGTTTTCATATAGGGTGCTTTACTATCTCTTGCTTGCTTTAGACTGCTCTCTTTTTATCTTTTCCTCTCTACAAGTAAGAAGAAAAAATACCCTTCATATAGATAGGATCTTATCCTTTCTTCTCTTTTTCAGTTGTGTTTCCCCTTCAGTTTAGTTACTCCTTACTACCTCCACTTATAATAAAAGTAGGCTGAAAATAGTATTATGTTAAGAAGAAGGAAACTCGGGCATACTTTCTTACTTATTCAGACACCTTTGTCAATAAGTTTACACAAAAAATACACTTCTTTTATTCAAACAGTAATAACTAATACTAGTTGAAGAGTAACTGTTTGTATTATACTGATAAGAGATGATTAGTGCCTAATTTGTATTTTCTTTTTAATTTATTTATTATTTTGAGATGGAATTTTATTCTTGTTGCCCAGGTTGGAGTGTGATGGTGCAATCTTGGCTCATTGCAACTTCTGCCTCCTGAGTTGAAAAGATCCTCCTGCCTTAGCCACCCAAGCAGCTGGTATTACGGGAGTTCGCCACCACACACCCCACCCCCCGGCTAATTTTTGTATTTTTATTAGAGGCAGGGTTTTACTGTGTTGGCCAGGCTGGTCTCGAATCCTGACCTCAGGTGATCCGCCTGCTGGGATTACAGGCATGAGTCACCACACCTGGTCTGTATTTTCAGCGTATTTGGATTTTCAATCATCTAACATCTGAGATTTAGAATTAATTTGTACCTAAAATTTCCCATTACATGATAGAGAGTTGGTTATAGTCAGATACTTCATGATGATAATGAAACGTTTTTTAGGCAGATAACTGGTTAATCATATATAATTTAGACACACCAGTTAACAACAGGCACAGTGGCTCACACCTGTAATCCTAGCACTTTGGGAGGCCAAAGTGGATAGGTAACCTGAGCTCAGGAGTTCAAGACTAGCCTGGGGAACACGATGAAACCCTATCTCTACTAAAAATACAAAAAAAATTAGCCAGGCGTGGAGGCATGTGCCTGTAATCCCAGCTACTCAGGAAGCTGAGATGGAATCGCTTGAAGCTGGGAAGTGGAGGTTGCAGTGCAAGACTCCATCTCAGACAAACAAACAAACAAACAAAAAGAATAGACATTCTTATGTTTTCCCTGATCTCATGGGGAAAGCTTTGAATAAGGTTCTTACTCTGTTATCCAGGCTGGACTACAGTGGCATGATTATGGCCCACTGCAGCCTCAACCTCCCAAGCTCAAACTATCGACCTCAGCCTCCTAAGTAATTGGAACCATAGGCACGTGCCACCATGCCCAGCTAAATTTTTAACTTTTTGTAGACATGGAGTCTCACTATATTGCCCAGATTGGTTGGATTTTATTCAGTTGTTCTTTTTCCATGATAATGTGATTTTTGTCTTTTATGCTATGAATAACTATATAACTACACTAATATTACACTGATTTATTTTTATTTAACCAACCTTGCATTACTGCATTAAATTCCACTTGGTCATGGTGCATCACTGTTTTTATATGTTGCTGGATTTGATTTGCTAGTATTTTGTTAAGGATTTTTTTTTTTTTACCGTGGAGACGGTCTTGCTGTGTCACCCAAACTGGAATGCAGTGGCACAATCACAGCTCACTGCAGCCTTGACTTCCCAGGCTCAAATGATCCTCTCATTTCAGCCTCTCGAGTAGCTGGGACCACAGGTACACACCATGCCCAGCTAACTTATGTATTTTTTGTAGAGATGGGGTTTTGCCATGATGCTCAGGCTGATCTGGAAGTCCTGAGATCAAACAGTCCTCCTGCCTCAGCCTCCCACAGTGCTGGAATTACAGGCGTGAGCCATTGTGCCCAACCTGTTGAGGATTTTTTATCCACTTTCTTAAGAAATATTGGTGTGTAGTTTTCTTGTGCTGTCTTTCTCTGGTTTGGATATCACGGTAATATTGGTCTAAAAGAATGAGTTGAGAAGTCCTCTCTCCATCCTCTCTCTACTACTATTACAAAAAGAGTTTGTAAAGGATTGATGTTATCTCTTCATTCAGTGTTTTGTAGAATTCACCAGTGAGGGCATTTTATCCCAGCTGGGCTTTTCCTTGTGAGAAGTTTCTTTATTACAAATTCAGTTTCTTTTTTTTGAGACGGAGTTTTGCCGTTGTTGCCCAGACTGGAGTACAATGGCATGATCTCGGCTCGCTGCATCCTCCGCCTCCCAAGTTCAAGCGATTCTCCTGCCTCGGCCTCATGAGTAGCTGGGATTACAGGCATACACCACCATGCCTGGCTAATTTTTTGTATTTTTAGTAGAGACAGGGTTTTACCATGTTGGTCAGGCTGGTCTGAAATTCCTGACCTCATGATCCGCCTGCTTCTGCCTCCCAAAATGCTGGAATTACAGGTGTAAGCCACTGAGCTCAGCCATAAATTCAGTTTCTATACTTGTTATAGGTCTATTCAGATTTTCTGTTTCTTCTTGAGTCAGTTCTGGTAGTTTGGGTCTGTATTAGGCCATTCTTGTGTTTCTATGAAGAAATACCTGAGTATGGGTAATTTATAAAGAAAGAGGTTTAATTGGCTCACAGTTCTTTAGGTTTTACAGGAAGCATGGTGCTGGCATCTGCTTGTCTTCTGGGGAGGCCTTGGGAAGCTTAATAATCATGGTGGAAAGTGAAGGGGGAAGCTGGCCTCCGACGTGGCAAGAGTGAGCCAGAGAGAAAGAGGTGTCACACACTTTTAAACAGTCAGGTCTTGTGAGAACTCACTAACTCGAGGCTAGCACTGAGACATGAAGAATCTGCCCCCATGACCAAAACACCTCCCACCAGGCCCCACCGCCAACATTGGGGATTACAATTCAAGGTGAGATTTAGCAGGAGCAACATATAAACTATATCAGGGTCTTTCTAAGAAGTACTCATTTCACCTAGATTCTCTATATTGTTGAGATAATAACTGTTTATAATATTCTTTTACATTCCCATTTATTTCTATAATATTGATAGTAATGCCCCCTCTTTCCTGATCTAGTATAATTTGAGTATTCTTTTTTTGGTTGGTCTAGCTAAAGATTTGTCAATATGGTTGACCTTCTCAGAGAACTAGCTTTTGTTTTTATTCATTTTTCTGAATTTTTATTTGTTTCACTTATTTATACTCTGCTTATTATTTTCTTCTGCTTTGCTGTTTTTCTAGTTTCTTAAGGTAGGATGATGAGGTTATTGATTTTACATTTTTATTTTATTTTATTTTATTTTTGGAGACAAGAAGATCTCAGTCTGTTGCCCAGGCTAGAGTGTAGTGGTATGATCATAGTTCACTACAACCCTGAACTCCTGGGCTAAAGTGATCCTCCTGCCTCAGCCTCCTAAACTACTGGGACTATAGGCATGTGCCGCTATACCTACATAATTTAAAGAGATTTTTTTAGACACAGGCTCTTGAACTCCTCACCTCATGGTACTCTTCTGCCTCAGCCTGCCAGATAGCTGGGATTATAGGTGTAAGCCAACATGCCAGGCTTATCTTTTCATTTATTTATTTTATTCTTTGTTTTTTTTTTTGAGATGGAGTCTTGTCCTGTCACCCAGGCTGGAGTGCAGTGGTGCAGTCTCAGCTCACTGCAGCCTCCGCCTCCCAGGTTCACACAATTCTCCTGCCTCAGCCTCCTGAGTATCTGGGATTACAGGTGCCTACCACCATACCCAATTAATTTTTTGTATTTTTAGTAGAGACAGAGTTTGCCATTTTGGCCAGGCTGGTTTTGAACTCTTGACAGCGGGTCATCCGCCCACCTCAGCCTCCCAAAGTGCTGGGATTTCAGGCATGAGCCTGGCATCTTCTTTTTTAAACACAGGTATTTACAGCTGTAAATTTTCCACTGTGCACTGCTTTAGTTGCACCTCATTAATTTATTGACACTTATTTCGTGTCCTAATACGTGGTCTGCCCTGGAAAATGTTCCATGTGCAATTGAGAAAAATGTGTATTATGCTGTTTTTGAGTGGCGTGTTCTGTTGATGTCTGGTAGGTTTAGTTGCTTTAACAGTTTAAATTTTCTGTTTATTTATTGATCTTCTGCCTAGTTGTTCTATGTATTACTCCAAGTGTGGTATAGAAGCCTCCAACTTTTGTTATTGAATTATCTGTTTCTCTCTTCACTTTGATGAGTTTTCTTCATACCAAGACAAGGTCTCACCTTGTTGTCCAGGCTGGAGTGCAGTGGTGCAGTCATGGCTCACTGAAGCCTTGACCTCCTGGGCTCAAACTATCCTCCCACCTCTCTGCCTCTGGAGTAGCTGGAACTACAGGTGCATACCACCAAGCCCAGCTAATTTCTAAAAACCATAGAGATGGGTTATCACTAGGTTTCCCTGGGTGGTCTTGAACTCCTGGGCACAAGCAATCCTATCACCTCAGCTATTGTTATCTTTTTGATGGATTGACCTTATTTATCATTATCTTTGTTTCTAATAACAATATTTGTCTTAATATCTACTTTGATACAGGTTGAATATCCCTAATTCAAAATTCAGAATGCTCTAAAAGCAAAACTGTTTGAATACCTACATGATGCTCAAAGGAAATGTTCATTGGAGCATCTCAGATTTTCAGATTAGCGATGCTCAGCCAGTAAGTATAATGCAAATATTCCAAAATCTGGAGGGAGTAAAACAAATCTGAAACACTTCTGGTCCCAAGCATTTCAGATAAGAGATACTCAACCTGTATTAATAAAACAACTTTAAGTCTTACTGATTACTAGATGGTGTATCTTTCCTATCCTTTTACTTTCACCCTGTTTGTGTCTTTGAATCAGTCTGGAGCAGCTGATGTTAAGACACCAACTGCAGCATGGGAGGTGCAGACAGGGCTGTCTGCTCACGGAGCGGTGGGAGCTGGGAACAGGTGGGTGTCCTGCCCGATTCCAAGTTGGACGGGCAGGATCCCTGCCCTCCTAGGTGTACTTGCAGCAGTGGAGGGGGCATCTCTGCACCCTCAGGGGCCCAAGAAGGCCCCCTTTTCCCACAGGCTCAGAATTGCCTATTTCCACTGCCTAGCCTCTTCCTGCTCCCAGTGTCCACTCCCAATTTCAGAGCAAAGTTTAGGCTGACCCTGCATGCTGTCAAGACCTGGCCGGGTGTGTGCATGCTAGGGGCGGTGCCAACACACCTGCCTCTTGCTGCCTCGGTTTGCTCTGGACTTTCAGTGCTGACGAGCACAGGATGGAGGCCGAGGGTAGGGATAAGGGCATGTCAGCATGGGCCTGCTTGTTGGCATGAACAGCCTAAGCACTATAGGCACCTTGGATGGCAGGTTGATGGCAGTAGGAGGCAAACGGGCTCCTGGGTTGAAAGGTGGGCGCCTGATGAAACCCCACCTTCAAGCCAGGGGGCCAGACTGTAGATCTGTGGCCCAGAGTGAAAATTTATGGTGCTTTTTCTGGGCCCACCCATGGCTGCCCATGGACCAGTCAGCACACTCTTCCTCCTTTCTGAAGCCCATAAAAACCCCGGACTCAGCCAGACTCTCGAGAGACATCGGGACTACCAGCTGTGGAAAGGAGCTACCCACTGCAGATCTTCTCTCCACTGAAAGCTGGACACCCTTGGGATGACCTGCGTGCAGAAAGAAACTACCTGCTGTGGGTCTCCTTTCCACTGAGAGCTGGACATTTGTTAGGATGACCTGCCTGCAGAAAGGAGCTACCCCCTGTCGGTCTCCTCTCTGCCGAGAACTGAACACTCATCAGGATGACCTGCGTACAGAAAGGAACTTCCCACTGTAGGTATCCTCTCCACTGAGAGCTGGGTACTTGTGGGGACAACCTGCCTACAGAAAGGAGCTACCCACTGCAGGTCTCCTGAGGGCTGTTCTGTCACTCAGTGAAGCTCCTCTCTGCCTTGCTCACCTTCCAGTTGACTGCATACATCATTCTTTCTGAACGCATGCTAATAACATGGTACCCACTGAAAGGTGGGACTGAAGCATGCCCCCTCGCTCACCACATTGCAGACAATGAGAAGGAGAGAAGAGGCCTTTTGGGGAGCCCAGACTTAGAAGCTCCCCAAACCAGGGCTGTGACACCCTCTTTGGGGCTCTGGGGTTCTTGATGTCTCCAGGCTTCAGGGTGCCACCACATTCCCCAGTGCCCACAGTGGAAGCCACTATGGTATGCCTGATCTAGCTGCAACCTCTCAGGGAACCAGCACCTGGATTTGCTTACCCAACTCCAGCCAGCATGCCTGGTGTGTGCAGCGGCCGGACCCCGTGCTCACTCATACACCCCTCACTGCTGCACACCTGGCTTGCCCCTAGCAGGCATGGGATCTGGCCCAGTAGCATGAGCTGAGCACAGCCTGCTAGGCCAAGTGAACAGAACAAGCCCAGCAGGGCCTAGCAAAACTCAGGCAAAGGCAGCACCAGCCACACAGGTTTTGAGCTGGAAAAGCAACACCCTGAGGATCCTGTGCCAACGGCATATAGTTGGATCATGGTTTTAAGGCCATGTAAATTACACCTTCATACATTATATGCCTATATTGTTGTGTACAGTTATCTTTTTAAAGGGGAAGAAAGATTACATACAACAAACATTTACACTTTTATTTTTTGTTTATTTTTTGTTTTTTTGGGTTTTTTTTTGGAGACAGAGTCTTGCTCTTGCCCAGGCTGGAATGCAGTGGCATGATCTCACCTCACTGCAGCCTCTGCTTTAACCGCTTCAGGAGATCCTCATGCCTCAGCTTCCTCAGTGGCTGAGATTACAGATGAGTGACACCATGCCTGGTTAATTTTTTTGTATTTTTGATAGAGTTGGGGTTTTGCTGTGTTGGCCAGGTTGGTCTCGAACTCCTAGCCTCAAGTGACCCACCCACCTGAACCTCTAAAAACTGCTAGGATTATGGGCATGAGCCACCACACCTAGCCTAGATTGCTTTATATTATGTTGTTGTCAAGTAACTCTCCAATGTCATCTCATTTTAGCCTAAAGGAGTCCCGCTTTAGTATTTCTTACAGGGAAAATCTGTTAGCAACAAATTCTTTTAGTTTTTATCTGATAACATAAAATTTTTAAAAATTTTAGTTTAGAGTCTTGCTAGGTATAGAATTCTTCCTTGAGGCTGGGCATGGTGGCTTGCTTCTGTCATCCCAGCACTTTATGGGAGCCAAACTGGGAGGATCGCTTGAGGCCAGAAGTTGAAGACCAACCCAGGCAACATATAGTAAGACACCATCTCTATTAAAATTTTTTTCTTTTAATTAGCCAGCCATAGTTGTGAGTTCCTGTCATCCCAGCTACCTGGGAGACTGAGGTGGGAAGATTGCTTGAGCCCCAGCATTTGAAGCTACAGTGAGCTATGATGGTGCCACTGCCCTCCAGCCAGGGCAACAGAGTGAGACCCTGTCTCAAAAAGAAAAAAAATTCTTGGTTGACCTTTTTTTTTTTTGCTATCAGATCTTGTATCTTTTTTCCTTCAACAATCAAAATAAACATCAGGTCTTTGAATATCATCTCACTACTTCTGGTTGCTGATGAGAAATCAACTGTCAATCTTACTGAGAATCCCTTGTATGTTACAAGTTGTTTCTCTTGCTGCTTTCACGATTTTGTCTTTTCAGTTTGATTATGGTCTGTCTAGGTATGGATCTCTTTTAGTTTATCCAACTTAGAGACTGTTGAGCTATCTTGATGTGTAGATTAAGGTTTTCCTCAAATTTGCAAGTTTTTGGACATTATTTCTTCAAATATTCTTTCTGGCACTTCTATCCTTCTAAGATTTCCGTTATGCTTATGTTGGTACACTTGATGGTGTCCCTCAGGTCTCTGAGACTATTCACTTTTAATCATTCTGGTTTTCTTTCCATTCCTCAGATCAAAAGACCGTTACATTCTCTGTCTCCTTCCTGCCATCCGCAATGCAGCAAATGATAGAAGGGTGTGTTTCAGCTCGTTTGTATTACAGCTTGTTCAGTCATGCTGCCCCACTCTGGCTTGCAGCTCCTGGATTCGCCTCGCCCTGCTACTGCTTCCTGTCATGTGGGGCAGCTTCCCAGTGCTGGCAGAAGGCGGGAGGGCTACAGTGTTATAGCTCCTTTGCCACCGCCATTCAGCAGGTTCCAGGCTCTGGTCCTGCCTCGGAGAAAAATGAGGTTACACCGACACCAGAGATTGAGCAAGGTGGAAAAGGATTTTATTGAGCAACAGAACAGCTCTCAACACAAGAGGGGACCTGAAGTAGATAACCTTCTGTGTGATAGGGGGCCCAAAGGTGGGTAGCCCCCACATGTGGCTGAGTTCAGGGTTTCTATGGACTCAGAATGGGGGAATGCATGTTTTGTGGTCTGTGGGCAGGCCTGGAAAAAGAATCATTGGATTGGCCTTAGGCATCAAGGAAGTTCTCATTCCGGTTGTGGACTCTGCCCAGAACTGGCATCCAGTTTTCATGCTTAAGGGTGTCTTTGACTTGAATGTTGGGTTTTACCAGGGACCTATCCATCCCTGCCTATGAATTTGTCTCCTTCTGTTATCAGTCCTCCCTCTGAAAAGGTACATCTAACTGCCATTAGGATAAGGACTATGACCACAGTTACTGCTTCATGCTGACAGCAGTGCTGTTTTGCAAAAAAAAAAAAGAGCCTCCCCTTAGAAGACAGCAGTCCTGCCACATTATGTGCGGTATAAATGGTTTCGTTATTCCCCATGGTTACCTTAGCGGCCTCTGGTACTGGCAGGATTACTGCTGTGACTGTCCGGAGGCAGACTGGCCTCTTTTAGCTACCAAATTAAGCTCTTTGCTTAGGTAGCCTACAGGTTGCTGGGCTGGACCTTGGGCTTCAGTTAACACTCCCTGGGCCATTCTCTTTCTTTGTGATCAATAAAGATTTCATGTCTTCCCTATGGGAAGATTAAGGGCTGGTGCCTCAAGAAAGCTTTGTTTCAGTTGGTCAGAGGCTCTTTTAGCCTCTGGTTCCCAAATTAGGGAGTGAGTTTTAGTTGCCTGAGTCTCCTTTATTATGTGATATAAGAGGGACAACCTATTTCCCCATACCCAGGTATGCATAGTCTACAGAATCCTGTTATCTCCAAGAATTTTCTCAGTTGCTTGCGGGTTTTGGGGAGAGGGACACCCTCAGGTTCCCCTGTCCCCTGTGACAAGACTAGACCTAGGTACTTCACTGAAATCTGACAGAGCTGAGCCTTAGATTTTGAGACCTTATATCTTCTGTTAGCCAGAAAATTAAGACAAGCCTTTCTGTCCTCCTGAGACTTCGTCAGTTGGGGCACAAAGGAGAATGTCATCTCCGTATTTTAAAACTTTCACCTGCGGATAAAGGAACTCAGATCTTTTGACAACATCTGTCCAAACAGCTGGGGCTGTCTTGGAATCCCTGCAGTAACACCGTCCAGGTCAGCTGGGTGGTCTGGTTGGATGGATTGTTGAATGCAAATACATATGTAATGGTATGCAGAAAAAGACATTTTTTAGATTCAGGACTGTGAACCATTTAGTTCCCTCGGGTATTTGAGTTAGTAGGATATAGCGATTGGTAACCACCGTATGTATTGGAACCACAGCCTCAATAATGAGGCGGATGTCCTGGACCAGTCTCCTTTCTTCACTGGGTTTTTGTAACTCCAGTGTCAGAGTATTACAAGGGCTGTTGCAGGGTTTGTGGAAGCCCTGCATACTCGAATTATCAGTGATGGCTTCTAGTCCTTTGCTAACTTCTGGTTTTATGGGATATTGTCTCTGGTTAAGGAAGGAGGTGGGATCCTTAAGGTGGATCCAGACCGGTATGGCAGTTGTGGCGCCACCAGTTTTCCTTTGAGTTGCCCAGACTTCTGGGTTAATGTCGGTCTACACTTGGGTGAGATAAAGGGTCTGTCCTGAAGCCATAAGGATGGTGGGTCATATGCCAGCTAAAATAGCCCTGCCTAGCAGAGGACTTGGGCTTTCAGGCATGATTTTAAAGTCGTGGGTAAATAAGAGGTCTCCTCAACTATATATAACTAAGGGGTTGTGAAAAATAACAGGTTAAAGCCTTTCCTGAGACGTCCCTGACAGGCATACTAAGAAAAGAGGGGAGGCCTGGCCTAATAAGTTGCCTCTCAAGAGAAAAAAAAAAACAGTCTCTTGCCTGTAATCCCAGCACTTTGGGAGGCCAAGGCAGGTCCATCAAGAGGTCAAGAGATCGAGACTGTCCTGACCAACATGGTGAAACTGTCTCTACTAAAAATACAAAAAATTAGCTGGGTGTGGTGGTATGCGCCTGTAGTCCCAGCTACTCGGGAGGCCGAGGCAGGAGAATCGCTTGAACTAGGGAGTCCGAGGTTGCAGTGAGCTGAGATCACACCACTGCATTCCAGCCTGGTGACAGAATGAGACTCCATCTCAAAAGAAAAAAAAAAAAATCAGTCTCTTATATAGGAAAGCTCCCTGTATTCACAGGACTGTGCCCACTCCTGACATTGTGTGTTAGGGAGAACAGCTTAAATGCAGAGAAAAGGGATATGCCTGCGGGAAATGGCCTCTTGCCTGATGCAAATGGGGAAAGAAAACTCTAAATTATTACATTCTTCTTGCTTCTAAGAACAGACAAAAACCAAGTTGTTGTGAATTACACTCCTGGTGACTAAGTGAAATGCTCATTCTACCCAGTAATATTATCACTGTAGTTTGCAGCAACACCTATAACATTGTATATGAAGAAGAGATACGAGCCACAAAAGAGAGAAAGAAAATGCTATAGGAAAGACTGGTGGTCTTGACTGACACCCGAACGGGCTGTCGGGGATTGGGGCCAGTCCAGGTGCCTTCAGGTAACACTGATGTGTAGCCTCAGCCAGATACCTTCAGTTGTCACAGGACCTTATTCCAATCCCATACAATGGCTAGACCTCTGTGAAGGGAGACTAGATTGAAACAAAGCCAACATTCCCAGTATCCAACGGTGATGGCAGAGGCTTGACACAGTCTTCTCCAGCAAGCCTGTCCTCTGCAGCTGTGCCATTTGCTCTTAACTGGTTGACAAGCCTGTTGTTTCATCTAATTTTGGAAAAAAATGTGAAGGCAAGAAGTCTCAGAAATGAAAGTGTAAGAGGTCCACTCTTAACCTTCTACAGATCCCAGACAAGCCCCCAGAAATGACACAGGATTCTTTCAGTGCCACTGTGCCAGCCGGCAGTCTTCATGGCCTGTGGCGCACCTGCCTGGGCTCACTCACTTCTGGGCTCATTGCTGGGCTCTCTATGCCCACTCGGCCCAGCAGACTGCTTCTGGCCTGGATTCCGTGCCCACCGTGGCTCTGCATTCAGCCCACAGCTGGTCCAGGTGGGCCATGACCATCTTCCAACTTGGGCACCAGCGTCTGGATGAGGGTGACACAGCAGCACCCAAAATCTTGGAGATGCCAGCAGCCACAGAGCCCCAGAGGGTGTTACTGCTGTTGCCCAGGGAGTCTTGAGGTCTGAGCCCCCAAGGACCATTACAGCTCACTCTCCTTCCCGCTGCCCACAGCATGGTAAACAGAGGTGGTAGGGACACATGTTTCAACTCATTCGTGTTACAGCTCGTTCTGTCCCTGCACCCTACTTCGGTCTGTGGCTCCTGGGCTGGCCTAGCCCCACTGCTACTACCTGTCATATTGGGTGGCGGCCCAGTGTCAACGGAGGGCTGGAGGGCTGCAGTGTTAGAACTCCTTTCACACCCACTGTTCAGTGGGTTCTGGGCTCTTGTCCTGCATTTAATAAGAATGAGGTTATGTGGACACTGGAGAGTGAGCAAGGCAGAAATGGGTTTTATTGAATGACAGAACAGCTCTCGACACAACAGGGGACCCGATATGGGTAGACCTTCATATGAGAGGGGATTCCAAAGGCGGGTAGTCCCCATGTGTGACTGAGTCCTTGTTTTTTATGGGCTCAGAATGGGAGAGTGCATGCGGATTGGTCCATGAGTAGACCTGGAAAAAGCACTGTTCAATTAGCTGAAAGGTATTGAGAAATTCTCACTCTGGTCATGGACTCTACCCTAAACTGGCAGTCCAGTTTTCATGCTTCTGACTTGTCTTTGGCTTGAAGGTTATCTGGTTTCACCAGGGACCTGCCCCTGTCTGCTTGCAAGTTTGTCTCCTGCTGCTGTCAACTGTATTTACTTACTCATATTTCTATTTGGTGAGACATTGTTCTCATAATTTCTTAGACATGATTTCCTTTAGTTTTTTCAACTTATTTTAAAATACCTCATTTAAAATCTGAAATCTAATGTCTGTATTTCCCTGGGCAGACTTTTGTTTTTTTACTCTCTATGAGCCATACTTTCTTCTTTGCATCTCTCATAAATTTTTGTGAAAACTTGGATGTTTTAAATAATGCAGCGTGACAACTCTTGGGAGTTCGATTCTCCTTCTTTCATGTTTGTTGTTGTCTTAGCTGTTGCTGTTTGTCTAGTGAGTTTGCTGAACTAATTTTATGAGGTCTATATTCTTTAAAGAGTTGATATTCTATGATTTCCTTAACTACTGGGAGCAAATAAGTATCCCATTATTTGCCAAGGGAGTCTGTGTGTGCACTGGGGCATGCTTTAGTTCAGGCAAGCAATTGACCCACTCTGCCTTAGCCTTCACTTTTTAAGATTAAGGTTCTTGTTGGAATTGCTAATGATTCCCAAAAGGCATAAATTAAGAACCAGAGGAGTTCCTGTCTCAACTTTCATGCAGGGTAGGTCTTCTATTCATTCTTTTTGTAAATCATTTGGCAAATAAGTATACAAATACATAGCATTGTTGTGAGAACATGGTTTTCTGATAATCCGGTAAGTGAATTTATACCATCAACTGACCTGGTCAATATGGAACTTATGCAGTAGAGGAACAAAGTTATTTATAATTGATTTATTGGTTCTCCTGTAAGTACTACTGTGAAATAGTTATCCTTTGTTAAACACTTTATTTTACTAGTTTAGCTAGGATTGTTTCCTGTGAAAGGGCCACCTATTCTATGAATTATACTTTGTATTGCAGCACAACCTGGTTTTTCTGTACAAGGCTGCCAGACACTAGAGCATTCCACCTAAGGTTCCAATTGTGATATCGGTACATGCTATAGCATTTTCAATAGCAGTTTTAACCAAAAGTACAGAATTTACTATAAGTACCTAAACTTTTATTTTTTATTTAGGTTACCTTCAACAAGAAAACCTCATTTCTACCTGCCAAACTTTTATTTTGGAAAGTTCAGATTTAAAAGAATATGCAGAACACTGTACAGATGAAGGGTTTATTCCAGCCTGCTTACTGGTGAGTTATTTTTTCCTTAAGGGAAATATTTCATCAACACAAGAGACTAAATATACATAGTGATAAAATCAGCTCATCCACCCAAAAAAAAAAAAAAATTGAAATTGGCAAAAATTTGATGGTTTATATTCATGTATAACTGGTAAGACCCAAAGAAGGCCAGCTGTTCTTTTTACAAATTTATTATAGAACTATTAAGTGAATGACAACTTTGACTCTGAGAATTAGTTTCAAAATGACACCCTCATTTCTGATTAGTTTCACTACTGCTGTCTCCAAGCCTTTTTTTTTTCTTTACTTCTTGTCCTATATCTGGCCGCTCCTTTCAGACAAATATGAAACAGATATTTTGGTATATTATTGTCATCTTTTTTGTTAAATGTCACTAAACCAACAAACCATAATTTGGTACATAGTGGATATGTTCCAGAACTACATTATTTCACATGGTGTTTGTCATTTTATTTTAAACATGGCTCCTTAAAGACTATCACAGATAGCATGAATGTCTGCTTAGGAAACTGAAAATAATACAAAACTAAAGTTAAGCAAGGTCGTAGAATACAGAGTACACAAAAATCCATTATATTCTGTATGCCTGCAATGAACAATTGAAATGTGAAAAATTTTTGAAAATACTCATTTATAATAGCAAGAAACAAACAAAATGCTTAGAGATAATCTAACCAAATAAGTGTGAAATCTACATGCTCAAAATTGCCTGAAAGAAATCTGAGGCCTGAATAAAAGAATTGTACTATTTGCATAGATTGAGAGAGACAATATTGTTAAGGTGTTATTTCCTCCCAGTTTAATTAAAGATTTTTCACAGTCAAAATGCCTGCAAACATTTTTATAGATAACATGAAGCACTTTTATCAATAACACGAAAATTCCAAATTTTAAGTGGAAAAGGAACTAGAATAGCCTAAACAGTTTCTGAAAAAGAACAAGTTGGAGGACTCACATTACCAGATTTCAAGACTTACTAAAAAAATTATAATAATCAAGATTAAGGGGCATTTTTGATACTTTTGGCACATAGATCAATGGAACCAAATGCAAAGTCCAGATGGAGACCCACACATCTGATTTTGACAAAAGTGTAAAGGCTATTTTTGCAGAAAGGATAGTCTTATCAACAAATGGTACTGGAACAATTGGACATCACATACAGAAAAAGAACCTCTACAAGTACCTCATACCTTATGCAAAAATTAACCAAAATGGATTAGAATGTAGAACATAAGACCGTAAGACTTCTAAATGAAACATAAGAAAAACATTGGGCAAAGTTGGATTTGACAGTTTTGCTGAGACCAGCTTGGTCATAGAGACCCCAAACCAGGTGGTGCTAAAGGAATTAAGGAACAGACACAGGCTGGGTACAGTGGCTCATACCTGTAATCCCAGCACTTTGGGATGCCAAGGCAGGAGGATCACAAGGTCAGGAGATTGAGACCATCCTGGCCAACATGGTGAAACCCTTCTCTACTAAAATACAAAAAATTAGCCAGAAATGATGGTGTGCATCTGTAGTCACAGCTACTCAGGAGGCTGAGGCAGGGGAATCACTTGAACCCAGGAGACAGAGGTCACAGTGAGCAAAGGTCCCGCCGCTGCACTCCAGCCTGGCCGGCAAGAGCAAAACTCCATCTCAAAAAAAAAAAAGAGACACAGAGATAGAGTGCAAAAGGTGGGACATCAGAGGGCTTCAGCATTCCCAGCTGAGAGCGTCAAACAGTTTGACCCACATATTTATTGATAGCAAGCAAGCAAGTGATAATCATCATTATTGCAGTTTATAGATTAACTAAAAGCATTCTTCACAGGGAACAAAGCATTCTTTACTAGTGGCAAGAAACAGGCTCTGACACATTTATCTACTGCAACTGGAACATGTCATTAGGGCACAGATCTCCTGGTATTGTTTGTGGTTCTGGAATGCCTTTAAGCAGTCTTCTGCCCTGGATGGGTCAGGTATTTGTTTCCCTTGCTCCAGTAAACCAACAACCTTCAGCAGTGTGTCACTGCCATCAGGAGTATGTTACAGTCCTATAGATACTTTGTTTGTGGCCAGTTTCTTTAAGACCTGTTTATGACAGGCTTCAGGCCTGTTCCCAGCATGTCCCCCTTTTTGATTTTGCTAAGCGATAAAGGCAAGGGCAGCTTTGTCATGGAAGATTTTCCAGTTTAGCATGTGGCACAAACAAAATGAGAAAATGTATCTACACATACATGCATATAAGCTAATTTTTCAAAAGAAGTAACGTAGATAACATCCATTTGCCAAAGACAGTTTGGTTCCAATCCATAGGAATTAACAGTCCCTGTAAAGGACAGAGAATGAATCATTTGACAGGTTGGGCATCGTTAATAATGGCTTTAGCCTCTTTTCAAGTAATATTACACTTTTGTTTAAGACCAGGGGCATTTACATGAGTCAGTGTGAAAGTGTTTAGCATTTAATAATGCTATAGCAACCAAGCAATCAGCCGTTTGATTCCCTGCAGTTAAAGGTCCTGGAAGAGGTGTGTGAGCCCTAATGTGAGTGATGTAAAAAGGGTACATTCTGTTCCTAACTGCGGTTTATAACTGGGAAATAAAGTCATCATTTGTTCATCTGTATTAAATTGAAGCTGAACATTTTCAATTAATTGTGTGGAGAAACCACATATGAAGAATCAGAAATTATATTAACAGGCATCTTGAAAGCATTTAAGACTTCAGTTACAGCTACAAGCTCTGCTTTTTGGGCTGAAGTATATGGTGTCTGAAAAATTTTAGTTTTTGACCCAGAATAAGAAGCTTTACCATTGCTAGATCCATCTGTGAAAACATTTGCAGCACCTTTATTTGGTTTGGATTTAGTTATTTTAGGGAGAATCCAATTAGTTCCAAAAATTGAAATAATTTTGTTTTTAGAAAGTGATTATCAAGAGCACCCATGAAAATCAGCTAACTAGGTTTGGCAAGTAAGACTATTTATAAAGGTCTGTTGTATTTGAGCCTTTGGAAGAGGGACGATAATTTTTCCAGGGTCATATCCATGTAATTTAACAACTCGAGTTCTCCCATTTCCCATCAGAGTAGCGATTTGATCCAAATAAGGAGTCAGAGTCTGTGAATTTGTACGAGGAAGAATAAGCCATTTTACCAAGTCTTGCTCTTAGGCAATAACACCAGTAGGTGAATGCTGAGTTAGAAAAATCAGTACGTCTAGAGTCTTTTTTGGATCTATTTTATTTATTTGAGCCTTATGCACTTGCTTCTCAATCAGCTGTAACTCTGCCTCAGCCTCCTTTGTTAATTGCCAAGGGCTAGAGAGACTAGGATCTCCTCTAAGGATAGAAAATAGATTACTCATGGCATAGGTAGGAATGCCTAGAGCAGGTCATGTCCAATTAATGTCCCCTAGTAATTTTTGAAAGTCATTTAATGTTTTTAATTGATCCCTGTGTATGGTTTCTTTTTGTGACACAATGGTAGTGTTATTCACCACAGTCACCAACTAAGAATAAGGAGTAGTAGTCTGAATTTTGTCAGGAGCCATAATTAAACCAGCACAAGAAATGGAATTTTGCAAGTGATCATAACATTGGAGTAATATTTCCTGAGTGGGAGCAGCACAAAGAATTCATCCATGTAATGAATAATATAACACTGAAAATTCCTTTCTGGTGGGCTCAACTTGGCCCATGTAAGTTTGACAAATTGTGGGACTCTTTAACATTCCTTGTGGCGACACTTTTCCAGTGATATATTCTACAGGCTTTTGATTATTTATAGAAGGAATAATGAACACAAATCGCTAACAGTCCTTTTCTGCCAAAGGAATCGTAAAGAAACAGTCTTTCAAATCAGTAACAATTAGTGGCCAATTTTTTGGAGTCATAGTAGGAGAAGTATATAATGCCCCCATATGTTGTATAACTGAACTAATGGCTCTGAGATCTGTCAACGTTCTCCATTTACTTGATTTTTTCTTGATAACCAAGACTGGAGAATTCCAGGAGAAAAATGTTGGAGCTATGTGTCCCTTTTCTAATTGTTCAGTAATTAAGTCCTTTAAAGCCTCCAGTTTCTCTTTACTTAGTGGCCATTGTTCTATCCAAATTTGCTTGTTTGTTAACCATTTTAGAGGTATGAGTTCTGGAGGCTTAACAATGGCTGCCATCAAAAATGGTATTCTAGACCCTGACGAGAATTCTGTCCTTCCACTTTAAGTGGTTCCTTTAACCTTTGTACATTTTTTCCTAATCCCATGCCAGGCACATACCCCATCTCTCGCATCATATGCTGACTTTGTGGGCTATATAATTGTTCTGGAATTAACACTTGTGCTCCCCATTGCTGTAATATATCTCTTCCTCAAATTTATAGATACAGAAGTTACAAGTGGTTGAATAGTCCCAGATTGTCCATTGGGTCCTTTACAATGCAAAATATAACGTTTCTATATATTTGCCAACTCCAACTATGTTAAATTGAGCCTGTTGAATTGGCCATGCTGATGGCCAGTGCTGTAGAGAAATGATTGAAATGTCTGCTCTTGTATCTACCAGTCCTTTAAATTTATTTTCCTGAATAGTTATTTTACAGGTAGGACATTTATCAACAATTTGATTTATCCAGTAAGCTGCTTTGCCTTGTGTATTTGCTCTTCCAAATCCTCCTATTCATATAGTTTCACTTTTTCCCATTTCCACATTTGGTACAATCAGGAGCTGTGCTATATGCTCTTCCGGCTCTGCTTTCCAGGGAACAGAAGTAGATAGAACAATTTGAATTTCCCCATTGTGATCTGAATCAGTGACTTCTGTTTGTACTTGTACTCCTTTTAAATTTAAACTAGACCTACTTAGAAGTAGTCCTACCATCCCCACTGGCAAGGGTCCACAGACTCCTGTTAGCATTTTTTGCAGGGGTTCCCCAGGCAGAAGGCTCACAGCTTTTGTGCCACATAAATCTGTGGCACTACCTGCTGTGGCAGGGGACAGGCATTATACAGGAATGAGGGAGTGCCCTGAGTCAGAAATGCCCCAGTTTGAAATGGGGCCTAGAATGAGCCCCTCATGGTGTTTCTCAAAATCAAGTTTCCATCTTTATCAAACTCAGAATGATACTTACTAGCCCAATGTTTTCCTTTTTTGCATATTTCAGGCTCAGTAATTTTCTTTTTTCCCCTAACTGGCGACCTGACTCGCTGATTTTTTTCTATGTTCTTTTTTAGTATGACCATGCTTCCCACCGTTAAAACAAGCTCCAGGAAATGGAGTATTTCCTTTACCCACTTTCAGTCCTGCCATTGCCTGGGCCAATAAAGTAGCCTTATGTAGATGACCTCCAATACCATCACAAGCTTTAGTATAGTCAACCAAATGTGCTTTTCTTCTAATGGGTCACAAAGCGGCTTGACACTCAGGATTGACATTGTCAAAAGCTAATAACTACAACACTATATCCTGAGCAGTCAAATCTGCAATCACCTTTTCTAGAGACTCCTGTAATCTGGATATAAAATCTGCATAAGTTTCTTTTGGCCCCTGCTTAACCGCACGAAAGAAGGGTATTGTTCTCCTCCTGAAGTGATTTTTCTTTTCCCCAAGCTCTACTGCACACTCCTCTAAGCTGCTCTGTGGCATCATCCTGCATGACCACTTGTTGACCGGCAGCCAGCCCGGCTGCCAACCCCCAAAAGTTGATCTGCAGTTATATTAATTTGAGGTTGGGCCTGGGCTTTGCAAGCAACCTGAATGAAAGCTTCATCTGACCACCAAGTTTTAAATTGGTGTAAAAACTGAGTAGGAGTTCTTACAGGCTCGAATAGGAGTTCAGACAAGCTCAAGTAAGAGCATCCCAGTCAGCAGGAATCATCCGACTGGAGACAGCAACATTCTTTAACAGTCCCATTACAAAAGAAGAACCTGGTCCATATTGATTGATAGCTTGTTTAAATTCTTTAAGTAATTTAAAAGGAAAAGGCTCAAACGTAGCCATAATATTTCCTTGTTGATCAGGTGGGTATAGTCTTAACAGGGAACTGCCAAGTATCCATATCGCCCTCTCATCTGGCTTGTTGGATTCCTGCCTGAATAGAACTAAGAGCAGTCACTCAAGGTGCTGCTTGAACAGTCACTGCGGCAACTACTTTTTGCCCATTGTTCTTCGGAAAAGAAAGATCCAGAGGGTCAGGCCACTTCTTTAAAATAGTGAGTGGGGGCAGAGGGGCAGGGACAAACCACTCCCTCCTTTGCCATTGTAGCTGGCAAGCAGCCCTGCTCTGTCACCTCTTCTGGTACTTTGTTATACTCTCCTTCCTCCTCTTATTCCTCCTCCTTGTCATCTGTGTGGAAAGACTCCAAGGCGGAGCAAACTAAAGCCTATACTGACCAAACAGTTAGAGGAATATCCTCAGCTCCATCTTTATAAAGCAATGAAAAACAGAGCAGCAGAAGAATGGAGTAAGAAAGCACAGATTCATTCTAAACAACTGACAGATCAAGTGGCTAGTATTAACTCCTTTTTTGAGGAGCTGCCGAAGGGGACTCAAATAAGCCTCATGCCTACTCAACCCTTGTCCCATTTGTTACCCTGATGTTTCCGAGCTCCCCTTCTTATTCACCACAGGGATAGCTTTAAGAGTACTTAGGTGTCCTCCAGCTTAGTTCTACATTCTCCAGCCATCGCTCCAGTGACCCTTCATCCTGGGTTCAAGCCCCATGTTGGGCATCACTTGCTGAGACCAGCTCAGTCGTAGAGACCCCAGCGCAGGTAGCACTGAAGGAATTAAAAGACAGACACAGAGATAGAGTGCAAAAGGTGGGACATTGGGAGCTTCAGGGTTCCCAGCTGAGAGCCTCAAACAGAGTTTGATCACATATTTATTGACAGCAAACAAGTGATAATCATCATTACTGCAGTTTATAGATTAACTAAAAGTATTCTTTGCAGGGAACAAAGCATTCTTTATTAGTGGCAAGAAACAGGCTCTGACACATTTATTTACTGCAACTGGAACATGTCGTTAGGGCGCAGGTCACTGGTGCTATTGTTTGTGATTCTGGAATGCCTTTAAGCGGTCTTCCACCTTGGATG
Organism: Cheracebus regulus; assembly: GCA_963574635.1. NCBI lineage: Eukaryota > Metazoa > Chordata > Mammalia > Primates > Pitheciidae > Cheracebus > Cheracebus regulus. Next base: position 32,830 of record CAUYQU010093301.1, on the reverse strand, counting down.
GGTCAGTATTTCTTACAGATGGAACTCTTGCTTGTTGCTGGTAAGAATGCATAATCATACAGTTGCTTTGGAAAACAGTTTGACTTTTGTTTATATGATTAAGCATATACTCCCCGTGTGACCCAACGCTCATATTACCCAAATTAACTAGAAAATTGGTGTTCACACAAAAACCTACACTGGTGTTTGCTCATAGTGGTCAAAAACTGAAAACAGGGCAGGCATGATGGCTCACACCTGTAATCTCAGCACTTTGGGAGGCTGAGGCAGGAAGATGGCTTGAGGCCAGGAGTTCGAGGCTACAGTGAGCTGTGAGCAGCCACTGTACTCCATGTGTTTTTGACAGAGCAAGATCCTGTCTCTAAAAAACAAAAAATTTAAAAACTGATGACAACCAAGATGTTTTTCAGAAAGTAACAAACTCTGATACGTAGCAATAAAAAGCAACATGCTATTGATTCACACAGTAACATGGATGAATATTAAATCCTTCTAATTTCTTCTAAATTAATAATTCAAATATACAAATAACAAAGTGTAGATAGTGGGAGCCAGGTTCTTCACTGTGTGAGGAAGAAGATATAAATGAGCATAATAATGAAACCAGTGGTATTGGATTATAGTCTGCGATATTAGTATGACACTGTGGTTATTTTAATATATATACAGATATATAAATGCTTGTATATATGCATTTGTACATTTATGTATAGCTTTCTGCTGAGAGGCCTAGAAGCAGTGATACCCAAGTAGCTATAATGTCCTAGTCAAACGGGCAAGATTCTTCAGAAGCTTGGATGCAAACTCTAACTTCAGTGACTAGTTTTGTTTTTGATTACCTGCTTCTTTACCCTTTCCTCATCAGCTACTCTGCAGTCAGATCATTTGTTAACTTGAATGGTGGAATTTTTTTGTGATAAATTATTAGTTGTATTATACAATTTTAGTAATGTTTGATGTTTTTCTTTTCAGTCCTTATTTGGAAAAAACTTGACAACAATTTTGAATGAATATGTAGCCATGAAAACAAAAGGTAAAAGTTCTGGCTTAGAGGATTTTTTTGCTGATCTATACAATATTTATCTACTTGCTTTAGTTAAAAATAATTTTTAAAGGTTATTAATGTCTCATAAAAGCCTTGAGAAAACTTGTCTCATTTGTGATGAGATAAATATTTCTGGGACATACCTAATTTGTTCATGTTTATATTGAGTAATAGATAAATTGCAACAGTCTCAACGTTAGCAAAAATAACCCAAAAAATTATCTTTTAAAAAGATATAAAATAAAACTCTTACTTCTGCATTTACACTGATAAACAGACATCACTATGTGTTAAAAAGTTTTAAACTGACATTTTAATGTTAATTCTTTGTTGTCTAAGTCTGAACATAGAAGCCAGTCATAAACTTATTACCAGGATATAAAATTCTACTTGCCTAAATTAAGGATGTTTTAGAGGAAATGTTTTGACTGCTTATTTTCTAATATTGATTATTTTCAATGGCTTACAACATTAGCAGAACAGCATTAAAAAATTCACATAAGATGATAACATAAAGGAAAAGAAGCTTAATATTGGCTGTGTTTAAGCATCGTGCTACATGCTTTTGTATGTTTTTTTCTCCTTTAGTCTTTAGAATAACCCAGTGAGAGGTTTTGTTTAAAGCCACTTTTAAATGTGAAGAAATTGAGAATTAAATTTCCACACTTACAAGTAATTTGTATAACCTTTGTGATAATTATGACATATTATTTTAATTCACTGTCATATGTCATATGATATCAGATAGAACAAACATCAAAAAACTGTTTCTCCTCTTTTTTAAATAAAATGGAGGTATAAAATTATTGGCCTAAAAAATGCTTCAGAGATTTTACTGGTGTCCATTTCTACTCATATTGTATCTGATACTCAGTGGCTTTAGAAGAGAAAGCAGCCTTGTTATAGCTTTGCAAGCTATTTTACAAGATAGATTTATTTCTCATTTCCCAACATACTGTCAGTAATTGAGAGACAAGTTTTTTGTGTGTCTTTGTTCAAAATGAATGATGAACTTTCTTCAACTGGGTTTAATAAGAACCTTTTCCTCTTATGATTTAGAAACGTCAAATAATGTCCCAGCAATAATGTCATCTCTATGGAAGAAATTGGATCATACCCTTTCTCAAATCAGGTAATAAGCTATTAGAATGTGCCTAATGATTTTGGAAGACAAATACACTTGGAGTTTAAATTTTCTTAAGACCTACACAGTGTACTTATATAACACTCATTCAGTTTTGAAATTACTCTAGAGGTTGTTGGTACTGTAGATGTTATTGATTGACATAATTTGAAATAAGTAGCATACTTTTAATAAAATATTTACAAAGCTAAGATATATAGAAGTTTAATGACATTTCCAAGTTTACATAGCAATTTAGAGGGAGATAGTTGCTAGAATACAAATCACCTAATCCCAGGCCACTGCAAATTCCCTTAAGCAACTACCCCTTCATTACATATTCATAGGGCATTGAACCCATGCCCACTTGGTTTCTTACCTTGTAAAGAGATAAGCTTGAAGAATAATGCTAATTCTGGAATCTTCTGGTATCAATTTTATGAAAATCTCATATTTGACTTAGAATCTGTTATGAAAATTATAGTCTCTTAACCTTTCTTTCAGAGCTGTAAGTGACTATCTCCACATAACTTCAGCATGGGTTTTATTTTATTCCTCTGCTGAAACTGCTAAAATGGCTCCAAATGCTTTCTACCTAACTCTGGACCATATCTTACTTGATAGTCTTATCTTTATATTTCTCTTACCTGACTCGAGTTTTGTAGGTATTGTTGGCAAAGACTCGCTTGACGTATTTTTTTTATGATAATGGTACAGTGTCTATGGTTTAATCAAGTACAAAGGTGGCCCACTCCAATTCACACTAAAAGAATTAACTTGTACCAGGCCGGGCACGGTGGCTCACACCTGTAATCCCAACACTTTGGGAGGCTGAGGTGGGTGGGTCACGAGGTCAGGAGATCAAGACCATCCTGGCTAACATGGTGAAACCCCATCTCTACTAAAATACAAAAAACAGGCCGGGTGTGGTGGCACACGTCTGTAGTCCCAGCTACTCGGGAGGCTGAGGCAGGAGAAGAGCAAGATTCTGTCTCCCAAAAAAAAAAAAGAAAAAAAAGAAAGAATTAACTTGTACTGTGAATTTTTCCATGTTTGTTTACATCTTCTTTAGAGGTTCAATAAAATAATTTCATAGTCATAAATTTGATAAAAGCAGGGTGTCCTCTGACATCCACTTGGGGATTCTGAAGTATTTATATATGGAGTCATGTGAAATCAGAATTTCTCTGTGGGAAGTGATCTCTGTAATTATGAAAAATGCTATATACCTTGTATATAGCTTACTTAAATATATGTAGAGTTTCTAAAGTTAAATTATATTCTTATTTTTTCAAGAGGCAGGGTCGTACTCTGTTACCCAAGCTGGAGTGCAGTGGTATGATTATAGCTCTTGTAGCCTTGAACTCCTGAGCTCAAAAGTTCCTCCCACCTCAGCCTCCCAAGTACCGAGGACTACTACAGGCACATGCCACCTGACTAATTTTTATCTTATTTTATAGAGACAGGGTCTTGCTGTGTTCCTCAGGCTGGTCGTGAACTCTAGGCCTCAAGTGATCCTCTCACCTCAGCCTCACAATATGCTGAGATTATAGGCATGAGCCACCACCTCCAGCCCAGATTGCATTCTTAACATAATGCCAAGGCACTCAGTGCATATTGCACTGGATAGAAACTTCTTAATTAAATTGTGTTGTTAGTATGTCTGCATGCCACTGTTTTTCTCCTAAAGCAAATCAGAGTTACCTACCCAAAAAACGTGTTTGTTTTTTTGTCTGAGAGAGATGTTTTGCCTTTTACCTCATAATTTACTTCAGGTCTGACTGTAATAATCATAGTGGATATCGGCAACAAAAATTGTTGGATGGATAACTACTTTGTTTTCTTTGTTAGGAGCATGCAAAGTTCCCCAAGGTTTGCTGGCAGTCAGAGAGGTTGGTATCCAACTTAAAACAATGTTCACAGTTACTTCAAACTTAAACTATCAGATGAACATTTTAATTAATAGTACACCTGTGCTAAGTATATATTTTGCTTAAACTGCTGTTTTTCTAAGTACAGTTATGTCAAATATTTTTATCTAAAAATATTTTGTAAATACTCCCTACATTTCCCATTGACTCTCATTTAGAATGCTTTTTTCTTCCAGCCCTAGCAGATGAGGAAAAGAATGTTTTAATTCTCATTTCTTAAGTTTAGGTTTCTTAAATCATGGGAGTATTATCAATATTAATTATTGCAGAACAAATATAATCTTGGATTTATAAAGCTTGAGTGTATTTATTTTTGTTTCTTCCGAAAGTCACATAAATTTAATTGATATTTTTAGGGGCCATTCTTCAGTCTCTTGATGTAACATGTTAAGTAATAGTATGCATCATATTGACTTTTTAAAATTCCCAGACTACCCTGACATTGAATTTGTTTTTTAAATGCTTATATGTTTCAGCCCGAACAAGAACTGGGATTGCAGAAATCAAACGGCAGAGAAAGCTTGCATCTCAAACAGCTCCAGCCAGTGCAGAATTGCTGACTTTACCTTACCTTTCAGGACAGTTTACCACTTCTCCTTCCACAGGTACACAAGTTACGCGACAAAGTGGCCAAATTTCAAATCCATCGAGGTCATATTTTGTAGTGGTCAACCATTCACAGTCACAAGATACTGTATCCAGTAAGTTTACATTTTGTTCTCTTACGTTTTGTTGTTAATCAAATCATATGAATGAGATAGTATACTAATGTCTTTATATTCATAGTGTAAAACTATGCCCCCCTCCCAAAAAAAAAAAAGATAGAGATTAAAGGTGGAGCAGACTTTTAGATTTGCTATAAACATGTAAAATCTTTAAGAAGTTTTAATCTAGGATTCTACCTGTTTCTACTCTAACTGAAGTCCAACCTTGAACTCTTTTCTCGTTCTCAATTTTTGGCATTAAGAGAAAACGACCCTGTTGTATTTTATTTTAAATAGAATGTACATTATATTTTTCTAACTCCTTGCCTTTGTTGATGTCAGTCTGTCCTCGTGAAATAAGGAATGCCTTTCCACTTCTGTCTTTACATGTTAGAAATCCTACATACGTCTGGCTGAACCTTCGAGTTAGGAATATCCTTAGAGAGTGTGTGGTATATCTTATTTGTTGTATACTTGAAACTTTTGAATACACATGATAGTAAGGGACAAGAAGCTAGCTAATAACAGAGTTGGGATTAGAATTCAGGATTTAGCACTCTTGGTTCACAAACCAATCATTTTTCTGTGCAGCTAAAATTGATTGCTATTCATTAAGATCACCCTCATTTTTACCTTTTCTCTAAATCCTTTTCTACACCCAGAACACTTAGTTTATACTTTTTAGACTTTCTCCATTATACCACGTTATTTTTTGTTGAGACTATAGTGTACTTTGGATTTACTGTAAAACCTTAAGGCATAAATACTATATTAATCTTAATATCTTTTACCATGCTTTACACATGGTAGGAACTCAGTACATGTTAACTGAATTTAATATAAAATAATAATCACTATTTAATGCTTCTTATCCCATTACAAGTTTAGAAAACTATTCAGTTTCTTTGGCTTACTGTTACGTTTTCTTGAAATACAGCTGGAGAAGCTTTAAACGTCATTCCTGGTGCTCAGGAAAAGAAAGCACATGCCAGTTTAATGTCTCCCGGTAGACGCAAAAGGTAATGCTTTTTACAAGAGACAATTGCCCATATCCATTAAAAAAAAATTACATCAGGATACTTAACATTGTGAATAAAGTAATAAGACTAGATTAAGTTCTAATCTACTGTTAGAACTATTCCAACTATTCAATGAAGAAACATTCCCTTTCTTCACATTCTAACCTGCCTAAAATTAGGTTGCATCTCTGAATTAATAACATATCACTGTTTCATGAGAAATATGTTTATTCTGTAATGGTATATAAAATAATGGTATATCTGACAAATAATGTTATCTTAGATTTTTAGAAATCCGTGTTTTTTAATTGAATGTAAATAATACCATAATGTTCTATGCTCCACACACATTTAAAGTCCTAAATCAGTTGATAGAATTTTTCCAGGTACAATCTTTGAGAAAAGTTTTTTTCTGTCTTATCCTTTGTGTCTTTGTTTGAAGGATGTTTTAGAAAAGAGATAATAGTTTTTAAATGTTTTTTGCTAGTTTCTTAGCTGCCCAAGCCCTGGGTATATTTAGTTCTTACTTTTGGTTGTCTCTCATTCAAGACTGACCTTAGCCTCCTTTATTGGAACCTTTTTCTCACTTCCCCATATAAAATAACAAACAGCAATATCGATTTATTTATTTTTAGAGGCAGGTTCTTGCTCTCTTGCCCAGGCTGGAGTATAGTGGTGTGATCACAGATTACTGTAGCCTCAAACTCTTGGGCTCAGAAGATCCTCCCACCTTAGCCTCCCCAATAGCCAGCACCCATAGGTGCATGCCACCACACCCAACTAATTTTTTAATTTTAATTTTATTTATTTAATTTTAATTTTTTTTTTTTTTTGAGACGGAGTCTTGCTCTGTCACCCAGGCTGCAGTGCAATGGCGCAATCTCGACTCACTGCAACTTCCGCCTCCTGGGTTCAAGCAGTTTTCCTGCCTCGGCCTCCCAAGTAGCTGGGATTACAGGCACATGCCACCACGCCCAGCTAATTTTTTGTATTTTTAGTAGAGATGTGGGATTTCACCAAGTTGGTCAGGGTGGTCTCGAAACTCTTGACCTTGTGATTCGCCTGCCTCAGCTTCCCAGAGTGCTGGGATTACAGGCATGAGCCACCACGCCTGGCCATTTTTTAATTTTTTGTAGAGATGAGGGTCTCACTTTGCTGTCCAGGCTGGTCTCAAACTCCTGGCTTCAAGTGATCTTCCCACCTCGGCCTCCCAAATTGCTGGGATTATAGATGTGAGCTACCATGCCCAACCATAAAAGAGCAATATTAATATTTAACATTTATAGGAACCTTGATTCTTTAAAGTCTTTATATATACTTTTATTTCATTTCATTCTTTAGTAAACCTAGTGATGCAGTTGTTCTTACCCATTATAAACTGGGTGAGAGAGTCAGAGCTTACTGTGCTTCAAACCATATAGGCAGTAAGTGGTAAAGCTAGACTTCAAACTCATTTTTTCTGAATCCAAGACTAATACTTTTTGTACCTTACTGCCCTTTGTTCCTACCACAAATAGAGAAAATACAGTTGATCTTGAACAACACGGGTTTGAACTACATGGGTCCATTTATACCCAAGTTTTTTTCAACCAAACACAGATTGAAAATTTACTAGTAAAGCCTACCTATATACAGCGTGCTGAATTTTTGAATACATGGTCTTCCTAGGGCAGACTGTAGGACTTGAGTACATGTGGATTTTGGTATCCTTAGGGATCCTGAAACCAGCCCCCTGCAGATACAGCGACAACTGTGTCTATTCTCCTATGGTGATTTTAAAATTTATGTCTGTGTATGTATTTATTTTTAAGTCTATTAAACATAGTAGGTTAAAAGAAAAGCTTTTAAAATGTGTTTCAGTGAATCTCAGAGAAAAAATGCCATTTTGTCTGGCCCTCATTCAACAATACGGAATTTCCAGGATCCAAACGCGTTTGCAGTAGAAAAAGTAAGTGACCCTACCAAACTTTGTAACTTGAAATATTCCTGAGTTTAAAAATACAGATATGTGCACAAATGTGTGTATATACATACCGAATAAGAAACTAGGGTAAGTTCATAGATAACTGTAAATACATTGTTGTTGTTGGATCACTTAATAAAATACTGGCTGGGTGCGGTGGTACATGCCTTTACAGGCATGGGAAGCTGAGACGGGCAGATTGCTTGAGCTCAGGAGTTTGAGACCAGCCTGGGCAACACAGTAAAACCCTGTCTACAAAAAATACAAAAATTAGCTGGGTGTAGTAGCATGCACATACAGTTCCAGATGCTTGGGAGACTGAGGTGGGAGAATCTCTTGAGCCTGGGAGTTCGAGGTTTCAATAAGCCATGATCATACCCCTATACTCAAACCTGGGTGACAGAGTGAGACTCTGTCTCAAAAAAAAAAAAAAAAACTGGCCGGGGAGTAGTGGCTCGTACCTGTAATCACAGCACTTTGGGAGGCCAAGGCGAGTGGATCTCTTGAGGACAGGAGTTCAAGACCAGCCTGGCCAACTGTCTCTACTAAAAATACAAAAATTAGCTGGGTGGGATGGTTCACACCCATAATCCCAGCTACGGCTCAAGAGGCTTAGGCATGAGAATCACTTGAACCAGGAGGTGTGGGGGTTGCAGTGAACTGAGATCACGCCACTGTACTCCAGCCTGGACTACATAGCGACACTCTGTAAAACAAAATAGGGCATTTACTGGAGTTCGATGATAAGCTGAAGAGTGTGGAACTGTATAAGAAAGAGTTGGTGAAAGATCTGTGAAAATATTTGCAAATTGTAAAGTGTTGTATTCAGGTATTAATATGGAGGGAGCCACCACAACTTCTGAGTTTCCGTTTAGGATTATTAAAACTATCCAGCTCTTATTGGTTTGTTCTTTTCAAATAAATTATTAAATAACAGAATCCTCTTTATTGTCCTTTTCCTAACAGTGGTTTTCTTTTCTAGCAAATGGTTATTGAAAATGCACGAGAAAAAATACTAAGCAACAAATCTCTTCAAGAAAAGCTAGCAGAAAACATAAATAAATTTTTAACTAGGTAAGCTATATATGTGTATGTTTAAAATGCCTGTTTTGCCTAATTTCATAACTATAATAAAGATTTTTCTTTCTTTATTACAGTGATAACAATATTACCCAAGTACCTAAGCAAACAGATAACAACCCTACTGAGCCAGAGACTTCAATTGATGAATTCCTAGGACTTCCGGTATGGATGGATGGGCGTGTGTGTGTGTGTACACTTAAGACTTAAAGGTGTTTTGGTTTCATTTCAAAACCATTGCCAACATAAGATGTTATGATTTGCCATCTAATTAGATTAAATGATTTACAATAACAAGATAAAACTTTTCTTCATTCATTGAATGTAATCTGTTGCTGAAAAACATATTGGTGACTTAAAATAGAGTCTATATTGCATCCACAGTCATGAAATCCTAAGTATTTAATACTTAAAAATTCATTAGTGGGTATATTTGTGTGTAATAAACAGCAATGCAGTGTTCATATAAATTACATTTCTTCTACACTGCTACAAATTATATAATATTTTAAAGAAACAATAAAATGATATGTTAAAGATGTATAATGGGACCAGGCACAGAGACTCAAGCCTGTAATCCCAGCACTTTGGGAGGCCGAGGAGGGCAGATCAGTTGAGACTAGGAGTTCAAGACCAGCCACGCCAACCTGGTGAAACCCCATCGCTACTAAAAAATACAAAAATTAGCTGGGCATCATGACATGTGCCTGTAATCCCAGCTGCTCGAGTGACTGAACCAGGAGAGTCGCTTGAACCCAGGAGGCAGAGGTTGCAGTGAATGGAGATCACACCACTGCTCTCCAGCCTGGGCCACAGAGCAAGACCCTGTCTCAAAAAAAAGATATGTAATGAATCCAAGTAATAGTTAACTAAATAAAATTAACAAGACTCTTTAAAAAAGAAAGATCACTAACCAAATGACAATTTGCCTCTATGAGACTCACTACTAAGAGAAGAAAGATGGGAACAGTAGTCACTGTTGCTGTTCATTGCTGGTAAATACGAAAGACAGCTGATAAAGGAGGAATTTAATAGTTTATGTTTTAAGATATACTCATGTGTAAATATCCTTAAATATACATTTTTTTTAGAGACAGGGTCTCACTCTGTTGCCCAGGCTTGAGTGCAGTGGCACAATCACGGTTCACAGCAGCCTCGACCTCCCCAAGCTCAAGTGATACTACCACTTCAGCCTTCTGAGATGAGAAGCTAGGACTATAGGCACATGCCACCATGCTCAACTAATTTTTGGTTTTTGTTTTGTTTTTTGAGATGGAGTCTCTCTGTATTGCCCAAGTTGGAGTGCAGTGGCTCAATCTTGGCTCATTGCAACCTCTGCCTCCCAGGTTCAAGTGATTATTCTCCCTCCGCCTCCCAAGGAGCTGGGATTACAGGCATGCGCCATCACACCTGGCTAATTTTTGTATTTTTCGTAGAGACGGGACTTTCCCCATGTTGGTCAGGCTGGTCTCGAACTCCTGGCCTTAAGTGATCTGCCTGCCTCAGCCTCCCAAAGTGCTGGGATTACAGGGGTGAGCTACTGCACCTGGCCCAAATACCCTTTTTGAAGAGCAGCTGCAGTTGTGATTTTAGGACATCTTTTTACTTGGACCATTGGACAATGGAAATATTTTTATTAGGATGCCCACTTGAGATTATTACAGCAGGTTTTCTTTGAGGTGAATTCTGGGTAAAGCCATTGAGCCCTTGAATTGTTTTTCTATATGTCAGTTCTACCAGTACTTCTTTCAAAAGCGCCTCTTATCTTACCATTTAACAAGTACGGGCCAGGCACAGTGGCCCATGCCTTTAATCCCAGCGCTTTGAGAGGCCTAGGCAGGAGGCTGCTTGAGGCCAGAGGTTCAAGACCATCCTAGACAGCATAATGAGACCTCTTTGCTACAAAATAATTTTTTTATTTAGCCAGGTATTGTTGCATGCACCTGTCGTCCCAACTATTTGGGGGGCTGAGATGGGAGGATCACTTGAACCTGGGTGGTCAAGGCTGCAATGAGCTATAATTGCACCACTGCACTCCAGCCTGGGCAACAGAGCAAGACCCTGTCACAAAAGCAAAAAAAAAAAAAATATGTATGCTCTGGTCTAAGTTTTTGTATTCTCCAACTTTTTGCTTATTGTTTCTCTACAAATAGGTGCTTACGATAATCAGGGTACTTCTGTTAAATACTGTGAAAGTTTGTAAGAAAGTAAAGATACAACCTACTGTTCTTAGTTGTTCATAATACTGTATTTGTAAAAAGTTAAGAATTAAGATTTATGCAGGCGGGGCGGCTCAGGTATGCAATCCCAGCACTTCCAGAGGCTGAGGCAAGTGGATCACCTAAGATCCGGAGTTTGAGACCAGCCTGGCCAGCATGGTGAAACCTCATCTCTACCAAAAATTAGCTAGGCGTGGTGGCGCGCAACTTGTAATCCCAGCTACTTGGAAGACTGAGGTAGAAGAGTTGCTTGAACCCGGGAAGCAGAGGTTGCACTGGGCCAAGATCGTGCCACTGCCCTCCAGCCTGGGTGACAAAGTGAGACTTCATCTCAAAAATTAAAAGAATTAAGATTTAAATAACAGTTTTTAAGACAGTTTAGGGAATTTTTAAAAAGCTTAGACCCATAAGGACAAAGAACAAAAGAGGACAACAAAAGGTCAAGTGGTACCTGACCAGGCACATTCAGGGTTTGAAGCCAGTAAAGGCAAAGACAGAAACAAAGCAATTTTCTAACACAGAAATCCTAAAAGATTCAAGAAGTAGCACATCCAAAAGCGCCTCTGAAGGTGAGGCTACAAACAGGATAATAAGGTGCAAAATTAGGGAAGTAGTTAAACTCTGTATCTATTCCCTATTTCTCATGCTCCCCCAGAAACACTGTTGTCAGTCATGAGCTCTCCCAGCAAGAAACCTGACTAGCTCAAAGGAAAAGAACTAAAAATACAAATGGTTCTACAACATTATTCCATAGCTTAGCTTGTAGTTGACAAGCTCAGCCTTGCCACTGGTACAGGGCTTTTGAGGTAGATTTTGGCATGTTACTTTCATAGCTGAACAGATAAGTAGGGATTGTCAACATTTAAAGAAAGCATTTTACTTGAAGAACCCAAAGCAAACAGATAAAAGAGATAAAATAGATTTATGATGAAGGACCTATAAAGCAGTCTACAATAGAGTAATGTAAAGAAAGCAGATTATAGCATTTTATAGTTTGGGCCAGGCACAGTAGTAACTCATGCCTGTAGTCCCAGCACTTTGGGAGGCTGAGGTGGGCAGATTGCTTGAGCCCAGGAGTTCAAGATCAGGCTGGGCAACATGGCAAAGCCACATCTCTACAAAAACAAAAATTGTCTGGGTGTGGTGGCACACGTGTATAGTTTCAGCTACTTGGAAAGCTGAGGTGAGATCACCTGAGCCCAGGAGTCAAGGCTGCAGTGAGCTGTGATTGTGCCACTGCATCCCACTCCAGCCTGGGTGACAGACCCTCGCCCAAAAAAAAAAAAAAAAAAGAACTTTATAGTATAATTTTATTTCTATTTATATATATATATATTCATTTTATATCATTTTAGTATTTAAGAATATATTCACCAGAGTACTCACCTCCAGGAAGTAGAATTGGGAAACATTCACCTTCTATTATCTAGTTTTATTATAATTTGTTAAAAATGAGCATATCATTAGAAGAAATTTTCTTGGAGGCGGGGGATGCTACGTAAAATGTCAAAAATATTCAAGTTTCTGCTAATTACTTTGCTGGTATTAAATCATATTATTCAAGCTGGGCACAGTGGCCCACGGCTATAATCCCAGTGGGAGGCTGAAGCAAGAGGAACACTTGAGAGCCCAAGAGTTCAAGACTAGCCTGGGCAATGTAGCAACCCCATCTCTACCCAAAAAAAAAAAAAATTACCTGGGCATAGTGGTGCATCTATAGTCCCATCTACTCTAGAGGCTGAGGTAGGAGCCCAGGAATGTCAAGTTACAGTGAGCTACAGTTACACCACTACACTCCAGCCTGGGCAAGAGAGTGAGACCTTGTCTCATAAATATATATAATATGTAAATATGTATAAATTCAGTTAGAATCATGCCTTCACCCCACTCCTTTCTTCCAGAGTGAAATCCACATGTCTGAAGAAGCTATACAGGATATATTGGAACAGACAGAATCAGACCCAGCATTTCAGGCACTCTTTGATCTCTTTGACTATGGTAAGGAGACCATTTATTTCAAGACAATTAGAAAAAATGGCTTTTCCAATTTCTTTGATAACCAGAGTGAATCAGCATTCCCCAGAGTATCTAAAAAAGTTGTTCTTTTCATTAGGTCAAACATTATATGGATATGTTAAAGGAGTTTTTGTTTTTTGTTTGTTTTTACTTGAGAAACTTTAGCTGTTAATGTGGAGAGTAGTTTTGTTTTTTATTTTTGTGGCGTTTTTACCAGTCAACAGTGAATGATGTCTGCCACTATACAAATGTACTAAACACAATTGAATGGTACAAAGGGAATACAAAAAACTGGCTGTTGTCCTCAGTCTTATGATTTAGTGCAGTAGTTCTCAAAGTGTAGTTCCCCAAACCAACAATCTCAGCATAATCTGAGAACTTGTTAGGAAAAGCAAATTACTGGGCCTTCCAGGACATTCTGATATAGGCTAAAGTTTAAGAAACACCTATCTGGTGGAAAAATCTTTTTTTTTTTTTTTTTTTTAAAGACGGGGTTTCACCATGTTGGTCAGGCTGGTCTCGAACTCCCAACCTCAGATGATCCGCCTGCCTTGGCCTCCAAAGTGCTTGGATTACAGGCATGAGCCACCACGCCCAGCCTGTGGTGGAAAAATCTTTGTCCTTGTAAATGATATTAAAAGGAACATTTTTAAATCGTCCGTAAAACGCTGAATCAAAGTTTAACATTTGCTTAATCACCCTCAAGGCGTATTCATTGATACTTATTTTTTGTTTTGGTCGTTTACTAATTATTTGCCTATTCCCTTTTTAACAGGTAAAACAAAGAATAATAAAAATATATCACAAAGTATTTCCAGTCAGCCTATGGAATCTAATCCCAATATAGTCTTAGCAGATGAAACTAATCTAGCAGTTAAAGGTTCTTTTGAAACAGAAGAATCTGGTAAGAATTTGATTCTGTTAATATCACCAGTCCAAATCTTAATATTAGTCTCAAAATTCAAAGGCAGAAAATATTGTTTAATTTGGAAGTAGAAGTTGTTCAGAGTATCACAGGTCATTTTTGTACTTTTAATTTTCTCTCCATTAAAAACAATTATAAGTCTTTGGTAGTTTAAAAAAATTGGGGGTATTCATTCTTTTACTATAAGCTTTTTTTAATTGGTGTATGTTTGTTTTTTTGAGACAGGGTCTGGCTCTTGTCATCCAGGCTGGAGTACAGTAGCACAATGGTAGCTCACTGCATGCAGCCTCAAACTCCTTGCCTCAAATGATCCTCCCAATAGTTTGAGAGGCAGAGGTAGCATTACAGGCATGAGCCACCACACTCAACCTCATCCCTTTATAATGCAGTCAGTTCTTGACATGCACAATAATGTTGTTGGTCAGAAGTCTATAATGTTTATTTTTATTAAGGTACATCTTTTCTACTCACCTGTTTTTAAATGTTATCACCTGCTCCCACCAATAAAAAATGTAATGGCTTCCAGTGTTCACATCCTGTCCTCCAAAAACTAGTTTTGGAGAATCTCAGACTACGTGCCTCCTTTAATTCCTCTGCCAACAATGAAGTCCAATTCTCCATTTCTTCTTAGGCTAAATTTTAGTGAGTTGTGTTTTTCTCAGTATATATAGTCTAGAATGTTGTGTTTCACTTCAGTTCTGCCCTGTACAAAGTGAAACTTGAAATCCCGCTTTCTCAGAAAGTCTTCCTACTTTGCTGAGAAGCTACTTATCCTGAATTTGTGTGGCCTCTACACAATTTTCATGATTCTCCTCACAATAAGGATTCAGATATACTCTGTACTCAATATCAAATGTTACATTTAATAAAATTAGAGTAGTCTCCTCTTATCTGTGGGGCATGTATTCCAAGGCCCCCAGTGGGTGCCTAAAATTGGGCAGTACCAAAGCTTATTTATTGTTTTTTCCTACTCAAACATACCTATGGTAAAGTTTAATTTAAAATTAGGCACAGTAAGAAATTAACAATAGCTAATAATAAAATGGGGCAGTTATAACAAAATACTGTAAAAAAAAGTTATGTGAATATAGTCTTTCCTCAAAATATCTTTGTTTGTTTGAGATGGAGCCTTGCTCTCTCCCCCAGGTTGGAGTGCAGTGGTGCAATCTTGGCTCACTGCAACCTCCGCCTCCCAGTTCAAGCGGTTCTCCTGTCTCAGCCTCCCAAGTGGCTGGGTGGCTGGGACTAGAGGTGCGTGCCACCATGCCTGGCTAATTTTTTGTAATTCTGGTAGAGATGGGATTTCACCGTGTTGGCCAGGATGGTCTTGATTTCCTGACCTCATGATCCGCCTGCCTCAGCCTCCCAAAGTGCTGGGATTACAGGCGTGAGCCACCGTGCCCAGCCTCAAAATGTCTTATTTTACTGTACTTACCTATTTTTAGACTGTAGTTGACTGTAGGTAACCGAAGCCACAGAAAGCAAAACTACAGATAGTGGGAGACTGCTGTATATGCTAGTTGACATAATTTTTTGGTTTTTTAGAAAATATTTTTCATACTGGTTCAAGTTAATGTCTTCTGCCCTAAATTGTGAGTGCTTTAAGACGCAGTGTATCGAAAATGCTGTATTGTTTTCTGAAACATTTTTTCCAAGCCAGGCACAGTGGCTCATGCCTGTAATCCCAGCACTTTGGGAGGCCCAGGAGGGCAGATTACTTGAAGTCAGGAGTTCAGGACCAGCCTAGCCAACGTGGTGAAACCCTGTCTCTACTAAAAATAGAAAAATTAGCCAGGTGTGGTGGCACTCACCTGTGATCCCAGCTACTTAGGAGACTGAGGCAGGAGAATCATATGAACCCAGGAGACAGAGGCTGCAGTGAACTGAGAATTGCACTACTGTACTCCAGCCTTGGAGACAGAGTGAGACTGTCTCAAAAAAAAAAAAAAAAAACTTTTCTCTTACTCAGTTTATGATACCGTCTTTATTTTTTAAGATCTCCTCATACAGTGCCTCCTTTATAATGCTTTCTTATGTGGTGCCTTTTGTTCCTATACCATTACAATTTTTGCTATGCTTTCTTATGACTTCATATTCTATAGTTGGTTCCTTGACTAGACTAACCTCTCCAAGATTAGAGACTGGATCATTCATCTTTGTATCCCAGTAACGAAGCACAGTTGGTCTTCAGTAAATATGTGTTTAATGTTAAACAGTACACAGTGAGATCAAGTGTCAGTCATACAAAATGTACTTGGCCTCATTTCACCTTTAAGAATATGTCAGATAGGTTGGGTGTGGTGACTCACGCCTGTGATCCCAACACTTTGGGAGGTCGAGTCAGCAGATAAATTAAGGCTAGAAGAAATGGTAGAAGTTTGAAAAAGGTAGCATTTCAAAATAAACCGCATGTTTAGAGCCAGTGTGTTTTTTCTACCTTCAATTTGATTTTTTTCAACCTTTTTACTTTTTCCTTCTTTGTATCATCTGTCTTCCAAGAAGCTTAGGAAAGTTTGACAATTGTGTAAAAAGTCATCAGTAATGGCTGGGCATGGTGGCTCATGCCTGTAATCCCAGCACTTTTGGGAGGCCGAGGCGGGCGAATCACAAGGTCAAGAGATTAAGACCATCCTGGCCAATGTGGTGAAACCTCGTCTCTACTAAAAATACAAAAATTAGCCCGGTGTGGTGGTGGGCACCAGAAGTCCCAGCTACTTGGGAGGCTGAGGCAGGAGAATCGCTTGCACCCGGGAGGTAGAGGTTGCAATGAGCCAAGATCATGCCACTGCACTCCAGCCTGGCAACAGAGCAAGACTCAGTCTCAAAAAAAAAAAAAATCATCATCAGTAATTAGAAAGTACCTGTAAATTTTTTGATACAGAAAATGAGAAATACAGTGTATCAGAATTCCACTTACTGGTATACAAAGATTAGTTATTTCTTTGGCAAAATAAGTTTTATGGCAAAGATGACTACCTCAGAAGCTGAACATATTTACCATATCTTTATACCTTCCTGGTACTTTGCAGATGGTCAGTCTGGTCAGCCCCCATTTTGTACATCCTATCAGAATGATGACCCATTAAATGCTTTGAAGAATAGCAGCAGTCATGATGTGCTTAGACATGAAGACCAGGAAAATTTTTCCCAAATAAGCTCCAGCATGCAGAAAAAGGCTGTACCCATTGAACAAAAGTGTGACATTGACATTACCTTTGAGTCTATGCCTAATTTGAATGACTTTAACCAAAGAGAGAATTCTGATGCTGAATGTAATCCACATTGTGCTGAATTATACACCAGTCAGATATCTACTGAAACTGACATGGCTATAGAAATTGAAAAGAACTCTTTGTCTTCAAATGTACCAAATGAATCTCAATTACAGACTGAGCAGCCTGATATACCAATTACTTCATTTGTTTCACTTGGTTGTGAAGCTAACAATGAAAACTTAATTCTCTCTGGGAAAAGTTCTCAACTTTTATCCCAAGAGTCTTCATTAACGGGAAAGCCATCTAAAAAAAGTCAATTTTGTGAAAATTCTAATGATACAGTAAAACTTAAAACTAATTTTCATGGTTCCAAGTCACCAGATTCTAGTGAAATTCACAAGAGTAAAATAGAAATTAATAATGTTTTAGAACCAGTTATGTCACAGCTATCAAATTGCCAAGATAATTCTTCTCTTCAAAGTGAAATATTACCTGTGTCTGTTGAAAATTCACATTTAAATGTATCTGGAGAACAAGTAGAAATTCATCTTGAAGATTCGCTCTCTTCTACTAAACAACCATGTAATGATTCAACATCTATTGAGTTAAATCTTACAGAAAATGAAGCTCAGCCATCCAAGTCTGAGAAGACACAAGAGCCTTTATCTTCTGTAAAAGAAGAGGATACTATTTTTCTCTCTTTAGGTGGAAATAACTGTGAGGAAGTTGCACTGATGCCTCCAGAAGGTACTCCTATAGAAAACAATGACCATCTTCCTCCAGAATCTGTGTGTTCTTCAGCGGGAGATCCTCACCCTGAGTCTCAAAATACTGATGATAAACATTCTAGCAACAACTCAGCAGAAATAGATGCATCAAATATCGTCTCTCTGAAAGTTATCATTAGTGATGATCCATTTGTTTCCTCAGATACTGAACTTAACAGTGCTGTTTCTAGTATCAATGGAGAAAACCTGCCAACTATAATCTTGTCTTCTCCTACTAAATCACCTGCCAAAAATGCAGAATTTATTAAATGCCTGTCTGCTGAAGAAACTGTAGGTACTGTTGTTTATGCTGAAGTAGGGGATTCAGCTTCAATGGAACAGAGCCTTTTAGCATTCAAACCTGAAGACTCTGCAGTAAACAACACTCAGAATGAAGATGGCATAACTTTTTCAGCTAATGTTACACCATGTGTTTCCAAGGATGGAGGATATATACAGTTGATGCCAGCCACGAGCACAGCTTTTGGCAATTCAAATAACATTCTGATAGCCACCTGTGTGGCTGATCCTACAGCCTTAGGAACATCTGTAAGTCAGTCTAATGTAGTAGTGTTGCCTGGAAATTCTGCACCTATGACTGCTCAACCTCTACCACCTCAGTTACAGACACCACCAAGGTCAAACAGTGTGTTTGCTCTCAACCAAGCTCTATCACCAAACTTTTCACAAGGTAACTTTAATAACATAATTGAAATTTGTTTCTCTGGGTTGGGATCTAATTTCTTTTGTATGTGATATTATTGACTAGGAAGTAATAACTCATGGATGGTACGAGAAAAGATTCTGAAATTTGTATTACCCTGCTTCTTTATGATAGCTAATTCAAACCTTTTTTTTTTTTAAATCTATTTAAGCTATGGGCTTTAGTAGTTTTTTCTTTTTCCTTTCTACAAATACTCTCAATCTATGTGCTAATAAGCTACAAGAAACAGAAAAGACAGACTAACTGATCACCTAGCTGTATAAAACCCAATGTTGTGGGGGAGTTTTTAAAAAATAGCTGTTACAGTCATGGTATTCAGGGAATTTATCAATTTATTTGGAGAAACTTTCAGTAAAAACTGGAATTTCGGCTGGGGATGGGGGGTGGCCCCTGCCTGTAATCCCAGCACTTTGGGAGGCCGAGGTGGGCAGATCACCCAAGGTCAGGAGTTTGAGACCAGCCTTGCCAACATGGTGAAACCCCATCTCTACTAAAAATGCAAAAAAAATGAGCTGGGTGTGGTGGCAGGCACCTGTAATTCCAGCTACTTGAGAGCGTGAGGCAGGAGAATCACTTGAACCCACGAGGCGGAGGTTGAAGTAGCCAAGATCGTGCCATGCACTTCAGCCTAGGCAACAAAAGCAAGACTCTGTCTCAAAAAAAAAAACTTGAATTTCTTCTTTTATAAATCCTAATTTTTCACTGCCTTCCACCTTCTAGAATTGATCCCTGTCTTTATAATCCTCTGTTCATGGCTGGGCACAGTGGCTCATGCCTGTAATCCCAGCACTTTGGGAGGTCGAGGTGGATGGATAACCTGAGGTCAGGAATTTAAGACCAACATGGTGAAACCCTGTCTTTACTAAAAATACAAAATTTAGCTGGGCATGGTGGTGGGCACCTGTAATCCCAGCTACTTGGGAAGCTGAGGCAGGAGAATCACTTGAAGCCAGGAGGCAGAGGTTGCAGTGAGCCAAGATCACGCTACTGCACTTCAGCCTGGGTGACAGAGCAAGACTCCATCTCAAAAAAAAAAATCGTTTTTTCATAGGGGCTCTTGTGCCATTTATTGCATGCTGTGTTATATGTAGTTAGTGATGGATGTGCCTGTCATGTTGATAATTTTTATTGTATGTTCCTCAGAGACAGAGCTTATGGCACATTCATTTACATTTCCTTATGTGTTGGTTCCCAAGCTTCCCTCCTTTCCCTTTTTGTTACTTTATAAACATACAGTAAAATTTCATTAAATAACAACAATTAGTATTAAACCTAATGGGTCTGTTTTAAGTGCTGTTAAAAATTCCATAAAGAAGAGGTCAGAATGGAGTAGAGAAGGTAGGGCTTGAGCTAAAGCTTAAAGAATTAAGGTAGGATTTGGACTTAAAGGACTTTTTATAACTTATAAAATCTGTAAGTTATAAAGAGAAGCAGCACCAGCATAGATAGAGATGCCGTAGTGGGCTGCATGAAAATGAGGGGATCCACCTGACAGTAGTTAGTGTATTAGGCAAAAGTTTGTTTATGGGACAGGACTAAATTACAGTAGCCACAAATTATATTGTTGACTTCTAAGTACCATATGGTAATTGTAATTTTACAATTACAAAAATTACAAAATTGTAATTTTCCCTCCATAATTTTGTCCAGTTACGCGTTTACCTTACCCCTTTTTTGGCCAATACCATTGAGATATGTAATAGGTTGGGGTTATGAGCATACTCCTATAAATACTCAGTTGGGATTCTAATTTTCTGGTATAAGGCTCAGACTTGAAACATTCACCACTCATTTTCTAACTAGTTTCATTATTTTTAGAGGAATCCAGATATGGTTGTAATATAATTTCTTGGCTGTAGAGTCTTATGGTTGCTCAGGATGGTTCACTGTGACTGAATAACACAAGACCACCTTAATATTTGGATTGACTTTTTCTTTGTTAGCCTTGCTGTTGTTCCTAAGTCAGTTTTGGTTTCTTTGTATTTTTTTTTTAAGGATAGTAGATCATAAGGAAGAGTGATTGTTCATAAAATTTATTTCAAAGCAATAATTAATTTGGTGTATTATACCCAAACATTTGAAAGAACATCTTATTTTAACAAGAATTGTTTTTTTAGGATCTGCCATAATAATTGCCTCTCCAGTCCAGCCCGTACTCCAAGGAATGGTAGGGATGATCCCAGTATCTGTGGTTGGACAGAATGGAAATAACTTTTCTAGTCCTCCTCGGCAGGTAAGATTTATGAACTGAAAATGGTGCGGTGATGCTTTTCAAGCTTAGTGTGATTAATGGCTTTTTCTCTTCTAGGTCCTTCATATGCCTTTGACAGCACCTGTATGCAATAGAAGTATCCCTCAATTCCCTGTCCCTCCAAAATCTCAGAAGCTTCAGGGACTAAGAAACAAGCCTTGTATAGGTACCATTTTTAAGTTCATTATTGTCAACTTTATGTCTGTATATTCATTTGTTGGCAGCAACACCTCAGTGTTTTCTTTTTGAATACCTAAACCGTTTTACCAACAAGTGATGACCCTACATTTGCTAATAACAGATGTCACAATGCAGCTAACTGTTACTGAACAGCTTTGGTTCTGAGAAAATTGTTTCCTTTGTTGATTCTGTTAGCTTTTGCCCACTAGTCCTTGGTTTGTTCTTTGCAGCTACCCTAAGTTAAGTATGATCCCTATTTTTCCCAACCGCTTTTAAGTGTTTAGTGAGTGGCTTGTATAATTGTATGAGACTTTAGAGCAGTTCTTCTTATATTTTGATGTGTATATGAACTACTTGGGGATTTTGTTAAATGCAGGTACTGAATTAATAGGACTGGCACAGGGCCTGAAATTCCTCATTTCTAACAGCTCCTAAGCAATGCCAGTGCTGCCGGTACTAGACCACACTTTGTGGAGCAAGGCTTTAAAGTTTGCAAATTATCTTCCTGTGTTTCCTACTTCAGCCAGCTTCACAACTATCTCTTTACTCATGTGAAAAGCCTGGCAGTCGTTCTTAAAACATATTTTTCCTCTCTTTCTTAGTTCAAGTATTTGTCATTTTTCATCTAAGTTGTATCAATAGTATTTTGTAGTCTCCCTTCTTTTAGTCTCTGTTGTTTCAGATCACCTTAAATCTGCTTGCTGAGTAACTTTTTTTTCCCTTAAGTACAAATCTGAATATGTTGCTTCCCTGTCTAAAATCTTTCAGCAACTCCCCTTTGCCCACAGGATAAAATTGAAATTTCTCAGGGTGAAATAAATCCATACGTTTGTTATCTTGTCACTATCAACCTCTCCATTCTCATCTCTTACCACTTCCCAGCATGGACCCTTTATACAAACCATAGTTGCTGCTTACCTTATACTTGGTGATCTTTCTTGTCCCTGCACCTTTACCAATGCTCTCTCTTCTACCTAGAAATCCCCCTTCTTACCCAACTCTTGGCCTCAGTCTGGTTCTTATTTATCCTTCAAATTTAACTCAAATGTAACTTTATCCTAAGAAGCATTTTTAACCAACAGTGGCTAAGGTGGGTATTCCAGTTTTATTGTTTTCTTTAATTCTTAGTGATACCTATGCTACAGCACTTAAAACGTTACATTGTGAGTGTTTCTTCTCAGTAGTCTGAGTGTCTTAAATGCAGTGATTATAGAGAACTCACTAAATGTTCTCATCAAATCAGCCTTTTCCTCAAGCTGAACAGTGTATATCTATTGATGTAGGCTTAAGTTGCATTTTGACTTACGGAGGCACCCTCTTAGACTTATGTCATGTTATAGCTACTCTATTATTTTTATGTTCTTTCTCTAGTTCATTCCTTTTAATGGCCATTTGATATCTATCACTTGCATAAACTTATTTTATTTATCTCCTATCAATGGACTTTTAAGATGTTTTCAGAGTTTTTGATCTGACATACAATGATATGAGGAATATCTTTGTAAATGCCTCTGTGTGGACCAATATGAGAGTTTCTTTGGAAGCTTATTCCCAGAAGTCTTTGGGTATATTGGGTATACAAAAAGAAGAAAGTGTATACTTCTACCATTAATTTTCTTCCCTCACAACACTACCAATATTTGACACCATGTGGTAGTTTAACTTTTGCCACTATGATGGACGTAAAGTGGTATCTCATATAATTCTTTTGCTTTATTCTGAATACTAATAAGTTCAGAATCCTCTCTTGTAACCATAAATAATATTTTCCCTTCTATGAATTGCTTATTCATATCCTTTTCCTACATCTCTTAAATTTCCTGTCTGTTGAGGTGTTACACTTTTATTAGTAACACATCCCATGTGTCTTTATAGTCTGACACTTGTTTTTATCTCTTAAAAAGTTAATACCAGAAAAAAACATTGGTGAAGTTAAGCATCCATTTATGATAAAAGCTCTTAAAGCCTATCTGTAGTAAATGCCATGGGTTTCCTTTAAAGACGTGAACAAAAAAGTATACTGATTCCCACCCTGTATATAATAAGCCAATGTTTCCAACACGAGCAAATTAATTATTAAGTAATCAAACTTTTCCCCACTGACATCTGATTATATCTCCACCATAGTCAAGGTCCCATACATATGTGATTCCAGAAAATATAGTAAGAAAATGCAGCTGGGCATGGTGGCTCATCCCCATAATCCCAGCGTTTGGGGAAGTCGAGGCAGGAGGATTGCTTGAGTCTAGGAGTTTGAGACCAGCCTGGGCAATATAGTGAGACCACGTCTCTAGAAAATAAATTTTTACAAAGTAGCCAGGTGTGATGACAGGTAGTCCAACTACTTGGGAAGGTGAGGTAGAAGGATTGCTTAAGTCCAGGAGGTTGAGGCTGTCGTAAGCCATGATCGTGCCACTGCACTCTAGTCTAGGCAACAAACAGGGAGACCCTGTCTTAGAAAAGGAAAGAGATAGCTGTAAAGATTTGAAGAGAGGGAATTAAACTATTATGGAAAATGATGTGATTTTTCACAATAAAGCCACAAAGAGTTAAAGAAATTGATAGAACTAATAAGAATTCGATAAGGTTGCCAGGTATGATTAATTTATTGAAATTTTGTTCTTAGGTGCCAACAATAAGCACCTATTAAATGTAATGGAAAATAAGATACTGTTTATAATAACCACAAAAATGATAAAGTATAAAGGAAGAAATCTAACCAAAAATGTTGGAAATGGAGAATATTTTAAATCTTTCATAAAGGATATATAAACAGAAGAGAACCATGTTCATAGATTTTAAGATTTAACAGTGTAAAGATTGCACTTCTTCATAGTTGAATCAAAAATTCAATATAATTTCCCTTAATCCCAGTAGAATATTTTGGGAGATGGGAAAAACTATTAATAAAATCTATGAGAAAGAATGAGAGTCCACAACTAGCTAAGATAGAAGAGCAGAGGGCAGACTCATTCTACCAAATGGTAAAATATTGCAAAGCCCCAGTAATTACAAAGACAAATGGAACAAGATAGTTTAGAAGGAGAGCTTGTACATGGTAATGTAATGGTAACATCAGAAGTCAGAGCAAGATGGATGGTATAATATATGAAATGTATTGATTAAATATATAACAGAGAAAAAAGTAGATCCCTTCCTCATTCAGAGGTGAACTCCAAGATGATTAAAGACCTCAAAGTAAAAAGTCAAACAATTAAATTCTGGAAGAATGTATAAGAGAATATTTTTATGACATTGGGATAAAGGATTTCTTTTTTTAAAATGAGAAGACTTCGGGCACAATGACTCACTCCTGTAATTCTGGCACTTTGGAAGGCCAAGACAAGAGGAACGCTTGAGCCCAGGAGTTTATGACCAGCCTAGGCAACATAATGAGACTCTGTCTTTACAAAACAATTATTTTTTTTTAATTAGCCAGGTGTGGTGGCATGCACCTGTAGTCTCAGCTGCTTGAGAGGCTGAGGTGGGAGGATCACTTGAGCCCAGGAGGTTGAAACTGCAGTGAGCTATCATCATGCCACTGCACTTTAGCCTGGGCAATAGAGTGATACCCTATCTCAAAATATATATATATATATAGAAGAAAATAAAATGGGAAAAGAAACTGGGTGTAGTGGACGTACCTGCAATCCTAGCCACTTGGGAGGCTGAGGCAGGAGGATCACAAGCCCAAGAGTTTGAGACCAGCCTGGGCAACATAGTAAGACCTATCTCAAATAAAATTTAAAAATGAGAAATGCATAACTTATAAATTGAAAAATTTGATAGCGTGAACTACTCCAGAATTTTAAGTTCCTGTTCAACAAAAGATACCATGCAAAAAAATAGCAGCAGATTTTTACTCAGAACCTGGATGATTAAGGTACCTGGTTCTCAAACTTCTCTCCCTAAATTTTTTCATCATTGTGAATGACAAAATGCCCACTTTGTAAATCTGCCAACAACCCTAACCTTCAAAGCTTTTTGATAATTTCCACTCCTTATTTTATTTATTTAATTTCTTGGAGCTGGAGTCTCACTCTTGTCGCCCAGGCTGGAGTGCAGTGGCGTGATCTTGGCTCACTGCAACCTCCGCCTCCTGGATTCAAGAGATTGTTCTGCCTCAGCCTTAAGAGATTGTTCTGCCTCAGCCTTCTGAGTAGCTGGGACTACAGGCGTGCACCACATTCCCAACTAATTTTTGTATTTTTAGTAGAGACAGGGTTTCTCCATGTTGGCCAGCCTGGTCTTGAAGTCCTGTCTTCAGATGATCCTCCCACCCCAGCCCCCACAGTGCTGGGATTACAGGCGTGATTCACCATGCCTGACCCAGATTTTTTCCACCTCTAAGACTTATTTTTACTTCAGCCACCCTCTCCCATAGCCACACCTTGAATTTTTCACCTTCTTATTAGACTTTACAAGATTTTAAAAGGCCATTGATGTGTCTCAAAACACTCTCATTTCCATTTACCCATTGAATTCCTCTTCAACCAGTGGTAGCTTCTCTTACTTGAAGCTTCACCTTTCACCTGAACTTGTGTCTTTCTGGATTCACTTCCTTTACTAAATAGCCTAGAGCCCATGAGCTACCACGTTAGCCATTTTTGCCAGTACTCTTAATAAATAACCTGTATATCCGCATTCTTCTACATACTCACCAGCTGCTCTACAACCCGTGATCTGTCCAGCCAACCATCTCAGCTTTTACACCTGGGCTTCTTAGGATTGCCTTAGAAGTGCTACCATTCCCTACCACTTAAAAATTTATTTCCCACCCACCTGCCACTTGGCAGTCATTTTAAATGTCTGCCTGTCTGCTTTCTCTTCTGTTCTTCCTTCAGAGTAGTCCAGTCTTGCATAGCACTTTTCCAGTCTAGTCCTACTCATCCCACTCTTAGCTAGTGGTTTTATTTTCCATCTTACCAGTATTCACTTTCATTTATTTTTTTTATTCTTTATTATTTTTTTTACACTTCACTTTCTAATCATCACTTCCATTCAGTGCATACCTATCCTACTTCCAAAATCATCCTTTCTTAAAGAAATAACTTTCATTCTTTCTAAGGTTAATGCAGTCTACTTCTGCTCCAGATTCTATCTTCTATACATCTTTCAACTTTTCTTTTTTGGCTTCTCTTTCTGGCTGTAAACATAGGTTTGTCCTAGCTGCCAACCTTTTATCCCCAACCTCTCTTAATCTCCCATTTCTTCAAGCAAATTACTGTCTTTTCTCATGTTTCTGCTGAAACTGTCTACACTAGGATCACCAGTGGCCTCCTAATATTGCCATATGCATTGAAATTTTTCCATTCTTACCTTACTGTGCTTTCCCTATAACTGTTGATACTGGTGGCTTCTGAAGCCATAACTAAACTATTATGCTCCTCCCTTGCTAATTTTGTATGACTCAAGACCTTCAAACTCTACGTATTTAAGTCTCACCTCTCCTTCTCAAAGACTTCTTCTGCCTAGGGTTTTTCTCCCTTGGTTAATGTCACAATTGATTTTTTCCTTTTACTTTTTGTTTCCATGTAAATGCCCATTGTTGTTTCTAAGACTCTCATCATATCTTACCTGGAATATAGTCATCTACTTGGAATTTCTGCTTCTAGTTTTCTCTCCTCTCTATTCCATCTTCCACATTATTGCCAGATTGCTCTTCCAAAAACAAAACCTATTCATGCATCTTCCCTATTTAAAACTCTTATAGGGGCTGGGTAGGGTGGCTCACACCTGTAATCCCAGCACTTTGGGAAGATGAGGTGGGTAGATCACCTGAGGTCAGGAGTTTGAGATCAGCCTGTCCAACATAGTGAAACCCCTTCTCTACTAAAAATACAAAAATAAGCTGGGCATGGCAGTGTGCACCTGTAATCCCAGCTAATCGGGAGACTGAAGCACTAGAATCACTTGGACCCAAGAGGTTGCAGTGAGCCAAGATCACACTATTGCACTCCAACCTGCGTAACAGAGCAAGACTGTGTCTCAAACAATTAATAATAAATAAATAAAACTCTTAAAAGATTGTCTCTGAAGCCTTTTGCATAACATATAACGTTCTTCATAATCTCATCTTTGCTCTTTCTAGTTTTGATATCTTGCTGTTCTCCCACATAAATACTGAAGCTCATGAAAATTAAAATATGGCTATTAAAACTCCAGAGCATGTGTTCTGAGTGGCATAGGCTTGTAAACATGATAGGTACCTGGACAGAATTTTAAAACAGATATAATCTATGGTTTTCTGTAAGTGACTACCATTACATGCTATATTGAGCATTGTAATTTGTAGATCCAAAGACCGGATTTATAATATTTGCTCATGCCTGTAATCTCAGCACTTTGGGAAGCCCAGGTGGGAAGATTGCTTGAGGCCAGGAGTTTGATACCAGCCTGGCCAACATGGCAAAACCCCATCTCTACTAAAAATACAGAATTAGACAGGTGTGGTGGCACATGCCTGTAATCCCAGCTACTCGGGAAGCTGAGGCAGGAGAATCACTTGAACCAGAGATGCAGAGGGTACAGGGAGCCAAGACTGTGCCATTATACTTCAGTCTGGGCAACAAGAGTGAAACTCCGTCTCAAAAAAAAGAAAAAAAATTACAAAAAATTAGCTGAGCGTGGTGGTGGACACCTGTAATCCCAGCTACTTGGGAGGCTGAGACAGGAGAATCACATGAACCCAGGAGGCAGAGGTTGCAGTGAGCCGAGATCGTGCTACTTCACTATAGCCTGGGCAGCAGAGCATGGCTGTGTCTCAGTAAAACAAAATATTTGCCTGAAGTTGACACACGTCATTTGCTTTATATTTGGATTTTCTCTGTAGCCGTGGGGGAATAGCCATCTTGTATTTATTTCAAAGCTGCTTGTTAAAAGTTGGCATGTCAAAAGTGTTCTATTTGTACATTAGCTATCATTTAAAATTTTTTCTCATCATATGTGATAATTGACATCTGTTCCATCCTCTTTAAGAGGAGTATATTCTTTATCTCAGGAATGTTCATTTATAATTTCAGGAAAACAGGTAAATAATTTAGTGGATTCGTCAAGTCATTCAGTTGGATGTCATGCACAAAGGTGAGCATAAAGTAGTTTCTATCATGGATTGTTTGAATGCTCAGATTTAAAACGTAAAGGATTTCTTTATGCTGCTAGAAATATTTTTGTTTTGTTTTAGAACTGAAGTTTCTGACAAGAATATTGGCACAGATCTTGGGAAGAAATCAGAAGAAACCACAGTTCCCTTTCCAGAAGAGAGTATAGTTACAGCTGCTAAACCATGCCACAGACGTGTACTCTGTTTTGACAGCACTACTGCTCCTGTGGCAAATACACAGGGGCCAAACCATAAGATGGTGTCCCAAAACAAAGAAAGGAATGCAGTCTCTTCTAATCTCGACTTACCCAGTGTGTCCTCCACCTTAAAACCCCCTTCTAATAATGCTATCAAAAGAGATAAAGAGAAGCCTCCTCTGCCTAAGATTTTATCTAAATCAGAAAGTGCCATTAGCCGGCATACTGCCATAAGAGAAACTCAATCAGAAAAGAAAGTTTCACCAACAGAAATTGTGCTTGAATCTTTCCATAAAGCAACAGCTAATAAGGAGAATGAATTATGCAGCGATGTAGAAAGGCAGAAAAATCCAGAAAATTCCAAACTATCTGTTGGGCAGCAGAATGGGGGTTTGCGAACTGAGAAATCTATAGCTTCACTGCAAGAACTGACCAAAAAACAAGGCACATCTTCAAACAGTAAAAATGGCCTTTCAGTAGGTACAGCTGTGAAGGATCTAAAACAAGAACAAAGTAAATCTGCCAGTTCTTTGATTACCACAGAAATGTTACAAGATGTACAGAGGCACACCTCAGTAAGTAGGCTTGCTGATAGTGGTGATTTAGCTGTACCCCGGACACCTGGCTCAGGGGCAGGGGAAAAACATAAAGAAGAACCTATAGATGTTATCAAGGCCCCCTCTAGTAGGCGTTTTGGTGAAGACAGTAGCACATCAAAAGTAATGGTCCCTCCTGTCACCCCAGACTTGCCTGCCTGCAGCCCTGCCAGTGAAACAGGCAGTGAAAACAGTGTAAACATGGCTGCCCACACATTAATGATTCTCTCTAGGGCAGCCATCTCTAGGACTACTTCAGCAGCTCCTCTGAAAGATAACACACAACAATTTAGAGGATCTTCAAGGAGCACCACAAAAAAGCGGAAAATTGAGGAATTAGATGAACGTGAGCGAAACTCTCGAACTTCTAGTAAAAATCTTACAAATTCATCAGTGCCAATGAAAAAGAAGAAAATTAAGGCAAGTTTGAAAGTTTTAATTTCAAAACCACAGCTTTTTTTTCCCTTTAATAATTAGAAAATTCAGCCGTTTTTGCCACAGCAACTTGACTGAATGTTATGGCCAAGACAGCTTTTAGTTTTGATTGACAAAACACGTTGTCCAGCATTGTTAATGTAGTATGCAGAAGGTGTCCAGGTGAAACGGCATTTTCAGAACTGCTGAAGCTACTACCTCAGCCTCCCAAGTAGCTGGGACTACAGGCATGTGCCGCCACGCCCGGCTAATATTTATTTTTTTATAGAGATGGGGTTTCACCATGTTGCCCAGGCTGGTCTTGAGGTCCTCAGCTCAAATGATTTGCACACCTTGCCCTCCCAGAGTGCTGAGATTACAGGCATGAGCCACTGCACCTGGCCTTACCTATGTTTTTTCTTTAAGCATGGTTGTCTATAGGAAGGGAATGCAGGGATAGCACTGATGAATGAAAATCCATATATTTTCAATTTGTTTAGCCATTTAGTAAGTGGACTGAATAGAAAGAAAGTGCTTAAAATATAGAAGAAGTATCAAGGAAATAATCTAAGCTTTGTCGCCCTGCAAGTCTGGGTTCGAATCCTGTATCTGCTGCTCATTGGTCCTGTCATCATAGTTAAGTCTGCAGCTTCTCTGAGTCTCAGCCTCATCAGTTGATATGGTATGAGGACTAAATGTAATATACATGAAGTAGCTGGTATATATAAGTGTTTGGAACCGATAAGTACCTGTTAACTCTTAATATCTCTGTTAGTAAAGCTTTCTAAGCAGTAATAATCACCTAACATAGAAAGCATTTTTTATCTTGTCTCATTCAACATTCAGACACTCTGGATTTGTATAATGTCTTTTGCCGTAAACTAACATTGAGGTACCATTGAAGTATATTTAATTTGGGTTTATATGTCTCTACTTCTCTATGGAACTAAAATTCTAATAGACTAAAAAAGTTTGACAATTTTAGTAGTATATGAAAGAACCCAGTATACTGTTTTAGGTGACTTACTAAGAAACTTTTTTGGCCTTGTTTGAGTTTATTTTTTCTTTTCTTTTTTAACAGAAAAAGAAGCCTCCTAGTTCATTTCCAGCAGGAATGGATGTGGACAAATTTTTGTTATCATTACATTATGATGAGTAAACATTCTGGACACATAAGAACAGTAGCTGTTCAAAACTCGTATCCCTTAAACTGAGTGTAGGGAATGGGATATTGACAGAATCTGAAAGCATGACCTGCACTTTCATTGTACTGAAATTTCACTTTATATCTAAATCATGCTGTTTTTGAAACAGCTTCCTAGTTTGTAAATAGACTTACTTGGCATATTTTTATTTGGGGAAAAATATTTGCAGAAATGTAGGTAAAGCCAGTCTGCAAAAATGTATAGCTTTGACAATTGCATATTGTAAATATTACGTAAATTTGTTGAAATAGAGGTTAAATCAACCTAATGTTCTTACACTGTGTTTTTTGACTTCCTATGATCCCTAATTCTGAGACTTAATCATCTGGAATATTTTCTCACTTCTTTTGGAGGAAAATTATACTTATTCTTATAAATTGCTTTCAGTAACTGTTCAACAAGACATTTAAATACGCAACCACTAAGTACTACAAAATGATAACCACCTCAACTGATAGTAAAATAGCTAATTAGAAATCAACAGTTTGAGTCTTTTCCTAGAGTGAATACTACCCCTTTCTTATAATCGCTGTAAATATTGTATTTCTGGAATTTTACACTTTACCTGTTTCTTCTGGTCACTCTGTTCTCTTTGTTTTAAAGAGAGAATTTTGTAAACCATTTATTGAATGTTCTGATCTTTCATTTATAACTTGTAAGAGTTTTTACAGAACTTTAAGTTGTTAGACTATTGAGCCATAAAAAGTTTGGTTTGTAGTAGTTGAGATATCTTGGTATGTACTTTTCCCCTAAATACTGGGGACTTAAAGAATTGCACTAATTCATAGAACTCTTTACATTGTAGTGACCAATGCACATATAATTTAAATCTTGTGTTCTGTTTGTAAGTTTATGTGGAGGATTATCTTCTGGTGTTATGTCCATCATAAGATGTAAAAAGAGAACTCATAGTTTTATATTTTAATTTTCTCCTACAGTGGGGTATGTGAAATAACTATATCTACAGTTAGATATAGTGCATTGTCTGTGTTCCTTAAAGTGTTACGAAGAGTTTCTCTCAAAAGGTCCATAAGAAGAGTGAGAGGTAAGAGAGGTGCCTTCTCTGTATTAGACTCACATGTCAGTCAAGTTGAAGAATTGGTTTAAACTTTTAAATGATAACAGAAATTATAATTAGTACCTGACCAATTGTGCCTAGATATTAAGTGTGTTCTCTTTAGTACTTTTCTGTTCAATTAAATATCAGTATATTAGGGATTTTTTTCTACAGGTGTATATTTTGTTGAAGAGTCACTTTGCTCAGCCGTTTTTTTGTACTGGGCCTTTAAAAAAAATAAATCCATCCAACTTTAATACCACATTTCTCAATGTAGAAATCATGTCTTTTTAATTGCTGAAACTTACTGCAAAAATTTGTGAATTTTTATGATGTGGCAGTGGTCTATTCCTAAGGAACTAAATATCATATAGTTAATGTTTATTTAACTCAGCTTGAGACTGTACTACAGTTAGGTTCTAATAAATATTTTCACTAACTTCCAAAGTTTGAATTACTTTATATTGGCAATCTTGTTTAGAAACTTTGATTAAATTCCTTTGCAAGTCAGTTCTTACTCTTTTGGGAGTTCATACAATGCAGAAAATCACACGTTTTTCTTACTCAATTCATATTATATGTGCTAGGTACTGAAAATTCATATACAAATAAAATAAGTTTACTTTTTTCAAGATTCATAGATAACTAACCAGGAATTGCTAAAGAAAGTCCAAACATAACTTGTATTTGGAGCTTTTTTTTTTTTTTTTTTTTTTTTAATAGGTTCTGGGGTACATGTGCAGATCATGCAGGATTGTTGCACAGGTACATACATGGCAAGGTGGTTTGCTGCCTCCATTTCCCCATCACCTATATCTGGCATTTCTCCCAATGTTATCCTTCCCCAACCTGCCCACCCCCTGCTTTCCCTCACCCAGCCCCCACCAACAGACCCCAGTGTGTGATGCTCCCCTCTCTCTGTCCATGTGTTCTCATTGTTCAATACCCACCTATGAGTGAGAAGATGCCGTGTTTGATTTTTTTGTTCTTATGTCAGTTTGCTGAGAATGATGGTTTCCAGATTCATCCATGTCCCTACAAAGGACACAAACTCATCGTTTTTTATGGCTGTATAGTATTCCATGGTGTATATGTGC
>CAUYQU010093300.1:0-18833 GCA_963574635.1 Cheracebus regulus | reverse complement strand
CTGCTTTCTAGGCCTCACTCCCATCAGAACCCTGCCTGCCACCTGCAACTCCTCCACAGCAATGCTATTCCCACGTTCCCCAGAGAAGCAACTCAGCCAAATGTAGGCAGGGTCCGTTCATGTGGACCAGAGCCAGCCTAGTCATTATTTGCTGTCGGGTTTCCAGTTTCACCATGTGTCAGGGTGAGGCATGATGGTAAAATTTGCTCCTCAGAGGAAATCGGGCCAGACTCAATTTTGGAGGGCAAGGCAAGGGAGGAGGCCACTTCATCCTGGACTCTGTTTTAGGGCTTCCCACCATCAGCCCCTCCCACTTGAGACTGGTCTTTGGGAGGTAATAGGCCACCATGCCTGGTCAGCAGCAATTCAAGCCATGCCAGAAATCTGCCCACCTGCCAGGTTCAGTTCTTTTAAGGTGCTTCTTCAGGGACACAGTGCGTCTCTTTGATTGGGCTTCTAAACCAAAAGCCTGATGTTTGTGTCCGTCTCATAGCTTTGGACACAGGACCAGTTTGGAAAAGGGTCAGGTAAGGGTTTCCATTCTGCACATTGTAGAGGGGACACTCTGTAGGCCCATGAGTGAATTTGCCTTCAGTTAACCCGGGACCTTCGTTTAGCTCTCTCCTGCCTCCCAGAGATTTTAAACATTTTGTAAATGTATAAACTCACCTCTGGTAACAGTGGCCCAGACGTTGCTTTGCGCTAAAAGCATTGAAATTCTAAAGGCAGTCTTACCCTGGGAAACGGATGCTAATTCTATTCTGCTGCCCCTGCCTGTTCTGGAGGTCTCATTTAGAACGAAAGTCCTCTGAGAAGGCTGTCTGGCCCCCAGTGTCCTAGCCAGGCTAACTATATGAGAAAGTAAGTCCATTTTCCCCTTCAGCTCCTCAGTGTGTTACTTAACCACTGTTCTCCCTGGGTCCCTTTTTTCTAAATGGATTTAGTTCTTTTTCTCCTTTTTTCTAAATGCCAGTAAATATCTACATTCAGCCAGGGAAGAGGAGGCCAGAGGTCATGCCAGCTGCCCCATTCTTTTAATGTTGTAGGGCCTGCCCCTGGAGCAGACCCTCCTCTTTGGGCCTTGTGAGCTTCTTTCTTATCGTATTCCATCTCGTGCCGCTTTCCCCTTCTAGATGCCATTTGGAAGGTCGGGGATCTGCTTCCCACTGTGACTGGGCTATGGGATTCTGACTACCTTGCTTACAGATTTCATGGTTTGATAAATTTGTTGTATTCAAAAATTTGAAATGTAGGATGCCGTGAAGTGTCTGTTTATATTTTTGCAATATTTGTATTACTTACAATTAATTAATAAAAGTGGGTTTAAAAAAACCTATCCAGGAATGTGAAAAAAAAAAAGCTAGTATCCAGAATATATAAAGTACTCTTACTACTTAATAATAAGACAATTCAGGTAAAAAAAAAAATGGGAGAAAAGGTTTGAAAAGACACCTAAGTAAAGGTGGCTAAGTGCATGAAAAATATTCAACGTCATTATTCGCTAAGGAAATGAAAATTAAATCCACAGTGAGATACCGTAAAACACTCACGAGAATGGCTAATGTTAAAAAGACAGACAATACAAATTGCTGGTGAGAAGGTGATGGAACTGGAGCTCTCATGGATTTCTGGTGAGAATGCAAAATAGCAGCACCGCTTTGGAAAACAGTTTGTTACTTACCTAAAATGTTAAACATAAAGTGCCAGTAGGACCCAACCATCCCACTCCCGAGGGGAATGAAAATATATTTCTACGCTAAGGCCTGTGTGTAAATGTTTATAGCTGATTCATCCATAAGATCCGCAAACTGGGAACAACCCAAATGTCCATCACCTGATGAAAGGAAAAACAAATTTTGGCATATTCACACAGTGGTATATTACTCAACAACAAAAAGAACAGACTACAGATCCCCATACCAACATGGATAAATCTCAAGAGCATTTCATTAAGTGAAAGAAATCAGACATAAAAGACCACATAGTATATGATTTCATTCATGTAAAATTCTGAAAAAGGTAACACTGTAAACATAGAAATCAGATAACAGGCGTCAAAAGTTGGGAGTCAGGGGCGGGATTGACTTTAAAGATAAGGGAACTCTCTGGGGTGTGAAAAAAATTCCTACATATTGATGGTGGTGGTGGGTAAATGACTATATGCAATTGACAAAATTTATCAAGATGTACACCTAAAAGAGATAAATGTTATTGTCCTCTCATTGCTAAATTTGACTGGCTTAAAAGAAGATGTTACTGTATATGAATTATAACTCAAAAGTGATGAATAAGGGGGAAGAGACCACAGAAGTTCTGTGCTCTCCCAGAACTTTAGCGTGTAACTTGACTGTCCCAGTAATTATTCTTCATATGGCTAAAAATCATTCATGTCTGTCCACAGTGCTTCACTGAGTCAAGCTGTAACTTTACATGCTGAGAAAAGAAACACAAGGAAAAAAAATGAGTCAATCTAAGGATGGACACTGGGATTAACAAATAACAACAGTTTATTTTATTTACACAGAAAAAGCCTGATCTGCTGAACAAACTTCTCGATGGTGAAGGAGATGAAGGTCCCACGTATCATTGACTAAACATTCATAAAGCAAAATTGTTCTACTTTGTTACAATGACAACTATTTATGTTTTTCAAGTTCTAGGGAGAGTAGCAGATGGAAGTAGCTGTAGTAAATTGTAGATTGTAAGGCAGTAAATCCTACAGGATAGCCTTTATTTGTAGCCTTCAACTCTTCTTCAGGGTTCCCTCTTCCGATCTTTTCAAATAGAAGAAGGATTCGGAAAAAGCACTACCCTAGATATTGAAGTTTAATGAGATATTCCTCTGTGGGAATGACCCTCCAACAAAAGATGCTTAATGCAGACAAATTTTTAGTTAATCATGATCTGTCACTTCAGTGGGGAAGGAATGGCCTGAAGCAGGCTCTCTTTTGATCCCTTGAATTGTATCATGTCAGTGATAATCTCTGCTGAGGTGCTCATTCCAGGCAGCCTCTACAGAAAATTTTGTATTTCTGTCCGGTGAGTATCTTTTTCAATGTTTTAGCTTACAAAAGATGAGTTAGGAGGCAGGGATATACTGGAAGGTGGCTCCCTACCTGTTATCACTGGTGCTATGATCTGATCGCTTTCCTTGTAGCTTTGGGGCTGGTTAACAGGTTTGGTTAACTCTGGTTGTAGGCTCACAAATTAATTTAATGCTGTATCCTCAGTCCTGCTTTAGTCTCAAGCTTCATGTTCTTCCCTGGTGACATAATCATCTTCCACAGGTTCAGCTACCATCAGTATGCTGACAATACTCAAATCCATCTGTCTTGTGTCAAAAACGATATACTTGGCCACCTACTGGGCATTATTCAAGAGACACCTTGGGGTACTTTAAGCCTCCATAAAGCTTCCCTAACTGCTCCCCACACTGGTCACCCCTAGTAGATAGACAATTCCGTTTTTTGGGCTGTACACTGTATCCTGTCCCTACCATCTTTCTACCACCTCACCAGAATCTCACCTGCCTTCATGTCTGCCTCCACAATGTTGTGCTATTTTTCTATTTATACCACTTTTTTTTGTAATGATTGGTTCTTAGTATAGTATACCCGTATTAAATAAAACATTTGAAAAGTTTCAGAATACACCGACAGGTGGCAGCAGAGTCGTTCTGACAAAAGCAATCTTTGCGGTTCTAAACTTTTTTTTTTTTTAAATAATTTTAATTTCCACACGTTTTTAACCCACGAGCCAGCAGTTTTTAACCCACATGAGCCAAAGCGCTACTTCACGACAGATGTCCAATCTATCACGATTTTATGTGTGTAGATTTCTGTTAAGACCGAAAACCATGGACACCCAGACAGCTTACTGTCAGTAAGACTTTACTATTTGCTGTCTTCAACAAAAGTCAGCTATTCCAGGAAACTGTTTTGGGAAATTCCCCAGAGAACAACCATTGAGAAAATCAGATGGTTCAATACTACTGAACAACCTTTTACTCCTCAGGACTCTTCAAACCCCTTGCTATTTACTGATCCTTAATTATTACATCATGATCTTTACCAAGTTCTGATCAACCTTCTGCCTGCACCTTGAAAGACCCACCTTAAATGTTATAAATATCCCAACTTTGGCATCTGGCTTTGAGACATTACTAGGAATCTAGGTAGTGTGAACCCAAAATATTGGAGACAGGTCTCAGTCAATTTAGAAAGTTTGTTTTGTCAAGGTTAAGGACATGCCTGTGACACAACCTCAGGATGTTCTGATAGCATGTCCAAGGTGGTTTGGGTACAGCTTGCTTTTATGCATTTTAGGGACACCAGAGACATCAATCAATATATTGAAGATTTACGTGGTTCGATTTGGAAGGCTGGGACAACTGGAAGGGTGGGGAGAGAAGAGGAGCTTCCGGGTCATAGGAAGATTTAAACATATTCTGATTGGCAACTACTTGAAAGAGTTATGAAAGGAATGTCTGGGTTGCCATAAGGGGTTGTAGAGACCACGGTTTTATCGTGTAGATGAAGCCTCCAGGTAGTAGGTTTTAAAGAAAATAGATTGTAAGTATTTGTTATGAGACTTAAGGCCTGTGTGGTGTTAACACTGGAGAGAGAAAATGAGGCACCTCCAATCCCCACTTCCCATCAGGGCCTGAGCCAGTCTTGCAGGGTAAATTTTAGCATGCCCTGGCCAATGAATTAGTCCATCCAGATCACTGCTGGGGGCTTTCAAATTCTACTTTTGGTTTACTGCAGGGTTCTCCGACCCCTGGGTCACGGACCAGAATTGGCTGATGGCCTGTTAGGAATCAGGCTGCATAGCAGGAGGTGGCAGCTGACAACTGAGCATTAATGACTGAGCTCTGCCCCTGTCAGATCAGCAGCAGCTTTAGATTCTCACAGGAGCACAAACCCTACTGTGAACTGTGCACATGAGGGATCTGTGTTGTGTGCTCCTTGTGAGAATCTGATGTCTGATGATCTGAGGTGGAACAGTTTCATCCCCAAACTATCTCCACCCAACCATCCCACCCAGAGAAAAACTGTCTTCCATGAAACCCATTCCTGGTGCCAAAAAAGTTTGGGGACCACAGGCTAACAGGAGCAATCTCTCTATGGTGGTGAGCCATAACCTCAACTTTATCTTATGAAGAGATTGTTTCACTGGTGTTTGGGAGAAGCCAGCATTTGCCAATATATGTCAACCTAAACATACAAAAGTATTCTACGACTTTGCTACTCAGAGTGTGGAGGTGGTTAGCAATGCAGGGTCTCAGGCCCCATCTCAGTCCTGTAGAACCAGAATCTGCATTTTCACAAGATGCCCAGGTGACTGTGTGCACATCACAGGCTGAGGAGCCATACTCTTGGGGATTATTCTTCTAAAGAATGAGTGCAGAAGAAAATTTAAACTTTAAAGAACAGTGATTTTGTTCTTTTGTTTTTAGTTGCTTTATATAGTTAATATTAAACAGAATAGAAGAAAGATTTGGATTAAAATCTCTGCTTTATTTAAAAATTCTTCAGTTTTGTTTTAGATAGACCTGCCTTCAGAGGATGAGTGAGTTTTTCAGGTATCTGGAAAAACATTTATCTGCTGAATTCCTTTAGATCATTAAAAACAAAAACAAAAACAAACCTGCTGGCTTTTACTAGGAGGGACCTGTGAGGACAAGGGCTTGTATTTCCTAGATACATTTTAAATCCACAAACATAGTGTACTCGGTAATATCTAGACAGCTGGTTTGTATAAAGCTTTTTAAAGATATATATTTTAAATTTGGATCTGTTATTTATGCCACACTTTCTTACAACTTTCAGTGGTGAGTCTCATTGTCTTAATGATTTCTGCGGATATGCCAAACAGATATAATGAAAAGAATACAGTATTTGCCTTCAGAAGACGTGGATTAAAATCCCAGCTCCAGGCTAAGGGGTGGTGGCTCATGCCTGTAAGCCCAGTACTTTGGAAGGCTGAGGTGAGAGGACTGCTTGAGCCCAGGAATTTGAGACCAGCCTCGGCAACATGGTGAAACCCCGTCTCTACAAAAAATACAAAAATTAGTTGGGCATGGTGGTGCATACCTGTTGTCCCAGCTGCAAGGAACGCTGATGGGGGAGGGTCGCAGGAGCTGCAGGGAGCCAAGGTCACGCCACTGTATTCCAGCCTGGGTGACAGAGTAAGACCCTGTCTCACAACAGCAGCAGCAGCAGCAGCAATAGGGAAAATCCCGGCTCTCCTACTTTCTGGCTGTGTGATGTTGGCCTATCCCCTTAACCTCTCGGAGTCTCAGTTTTCTCATCCTAAAAGGGGAAAACATCATCTATTTCAAAGAACGGATTGGGGGATTAAAACAGAGAGTTTGTAATAAAACATCTGTAAGCCACATTTGCTTTTGTAGTCATTTTTCTTAAACCCTCATGCTGCCGTAGCACATATTACCATGCAGTACAATGGAGGTTATTAATGAATGAAACAGTGCGTCACCTATTAATTCATTTTAACAGGAATAGAGGGGAGAGGCAAGAGTTTCTAGAGACGGTGACTTACTGCTCACAAATACTGTTTCTTATGGCGGTAATGGCAACTCTGGAGGTACAGTAGGTGTGTGGTTTGGGTCTGGGGTATCTTACATCACACCTCACATTGGCTATGTACCTCACTCCGCATTAGACAGGTAACATGTATTTTGTTTAGAGTAGTACATCAGGAAGTGCATCTCTCTTCCGTTGAATTTCCTTTCATGTCAGCCTCTCTAAAAACCACATGATCCACTGTTTCTTGCTGTTGTTGCTTAATGAGCTTCTTTCCCCCACCATTATTAGCTCTGTGCTTACACCAAGGCACACCTACAGATTCTTTGACCTTTCCTCATGTTATGCAGAAAAGAACAAAGGAGAGCCCTGACCACACTGTCCAGTTTAGTAGAATATCCAGAGGAGTAACTGTGTTGATTTATTTAAGCAGAACTTGCTGCTGTGCTCAGTCTATTGTAAGAACTCTGAAATTATTCGAACTTTACCTAAAAATATCCACACTTGGATATGACTCAGTCCTAGAAAAACAACAGACCCTGGAAACAGAGATTCTTGAGTTTTGGTTCTTAGTGTTTTTATTTTGTTGCATGACAAACATGAAACCTCAGGTCTTCGGATAGAGTTGAGTTCCTGACTCAGCCAGTATAAATTGTTTGACCTTGGGTGAGTTACTAAACTTCTCTGGGACTAAATTTCCTCATCTAAGAACTGGATTAGATTCAGCAACATATGAGGTTCAAAGATTCTGGCTGGATGTGGTAACTCAGGACTGTAATCCCAGCATTTTGGGAGGTCGAGGTGGGAGGATCTCTTGAACCCAGAAGTTCAAGGCAAGGCTAGCCTGGGCAACATGGCAAAACCTTGTCTCTACAAAATATACAAAAATTAGCCAGGCATAGTAGAGCATGCCTGTTATCCCAGCTACTCAGGAAGCTGAGGTGGGAGGATTGATTGAGCCCAGGAGTTTGAGGCTGCAGTGAGCCATGATTGCGCCACGATACTCCAGCCTGGGCAATAGACAAGATGCTGTCTCAAAAGAAAAAAAAAGAAAAAAAGATGTTGTGGGAAATGCCCAAGGTTGTTTCAAGGACCCTTTAAAAAAAAAAAAAAAAAATTTAAAAAAACTTTCTTTTAAAATCTATTTTTATTATTTTCCCTCAAACTATTACTTTTGAATTAGGACTTTCAACCCTAAGAAAGATATACATAGGGGGAATAAGGAAGCTAATTTCAGGGGGTTTCTCTGCTTCTTAGGTGAGGTTTATCCTGTTGTGCTGAAACTGCTTATTCGTCCAGTTCTCCAGACCTGGGCCGTTTGTCTTATGTACCGCTATCTGAGCGCGTAGAGGGCGCTCCATAAAACTGTTGGTTTGTGCAAATGGCCGAAAAATATATGCAGCGTGAGGGTGGCTTTCCCTTCGACTTCGGCTTAAGGAAGAATCGTTCCCATAATCATTCCACAATCCATCTGAACTTAGGTAGGCAAGGAGAAACCGCTCAAAGTAAGACGCTGGCTGCCGAGGCACAGCTCCGGTTTGTCAAACGTCTCCCCAAAGGCCGAACTGGTCGCCAGGGTGCAGAAAAGAAGCTCGGGGAGCGCGGTCTTCGCCCCACCTCCACTTCGGTCCTTCACGATTGCTTTTCTAGCTGCCTTCCTGATAAATTCCAGCAGAGGTCGCCCCAACGCTCTCCTCTCCCGTTATTTGCTCCTTTCCAATGTTTGGCATCCAGCTCCCGCCGTCGGAGCGCCCCTGTCGGGACCACGGATCTCCGGGGCCTCAGCCTCGCTTCCCTAAAATCTATTTTTAAAACTTTTTTGTAGAGATGGATGTCTCACTATGTTGCCCAGGCTGGTCTCAAATTCCTGGCCTCAAGTGATCCTCCTGCCTTGGCCCCCCAAAGCACTGTGATTACAGGTGTGAGCTGCTATGCCTGGCCCCCACAAGGGTCTATTGATTGCCCCAGAAAACAGGCAATTACTCCTGGACTTGTTGGGGTGATAGCTCTAAAGCAGCTATCACCTGTGCAGGTGACTCGAGAAAACAGAAGATGGTGCTAAAAGAGACCTAGCAACACTCAGTCCGCAACACACCCTCCTCACCCCGTGCTCCTCTGTGAATGCCCTCATTTTAATAACTACATTGGGTAGTATTCTTCCCTTCTCCCTTTCCAAAGAAACCTTTAATTTTACCACAAGATTTGTCTTTGTCAAATGCAAATATGATCCCATTGGTCCTCTCTTTTAACTTGTTGATAATTTATTGTAAGCAGTTTGTGACATGACACTTGATGCCTTCAGAATCTGGCCTAGTTTTACATTTACTCTTTGTCCTTTTCTCTATCTCCAAAGCTTACCTTCAGACTGTCCGTGTAGCACTTTTATGTGTCCTCTCAGCCTATCATGCATGTTCTCCATGCTGTGACTGTTTGTATAGGCTACTAATTGTATAGGAAACATGCTTCCTTACCACTAGGTAAACTGCTCCTCATCCTTCAAGTTCTAAGTCAATGGTCATCTCCTGCAATCTCTTCACTCCCTCTGCAATTGATCACATTGCATTATAATTTTTAAAAAATCAATTAAGCCCATTCAAATGATTTATTTTCAACAAACATGTAAGCTCAATGATGAATAACTAAAGGAAACTTCTTCAGTAAGATGAAGAGGGCATCTCTTCTTCTACGGTTTAGTTTTCATCCAGAATTCCTGAAACATAGAAGAGCCCGTAACAAGAGCCATTGCTCCCATGGCAATGCCTTGGGCTGCTACACACATGTGGATCAGGGATGGACATTTTAGTATTTTCCTTACTCTTCAATTCATGTAATCCATATGCAATAATTGCTGAAAAGCCCACCATTCTAATGGGGACACTTGGTACCTCTTTAGCTTTTCAGATAAGTTTGGATCCCTGATCTTTTTTGCATGAAGAAAGAGAAACACCTGTGCTGGCTGACATAGTGATTGCCTGAAGAATCTTCCAAGGCGACAAAACTCCTAACTATCCAACTTACTTCTTGTTGGTTGTTCTTATGTCTCGATCCCCACAACCAGCAGATGAGCCTCAGGAAAGGCAGGCTCTTAGCTTTGTTCTTCTTTATTTCCCCTAAAGTGCCTAGCATGCTTCCTTGAACATGGTAGTGTTTAATCAATCAGTGCTTTGTAAATAAACACATACTCTCAAAAGCAAAGTAGGAAGGCAGGTCCTTTCACTCTATCTTGACTCATCTGCTTGATTCTTCTTTCATGAATTATTTTTGAAGTTTCCCCTCAATGTTTATTTTGTCAATCTAAAATAATAACATAGAGAGGGGCTCTATAAATAATTGAATTTGTTTGGGAATGAGCAGAAGGATTATAATCCAGGATATGCAGGCTATGTTGAAGCATTGGCATATCTAGAGAGGCTGGGCAAGAAGAAGCTTTACAGGCAAAAAGAATGTTTGTGTAAGCTGTTCTGAAACAAAATCCATCAGTCATAGAGGCTCACTGCAGGAACTGGTGATTACTCATCAGCAACCCTGATTGTGACTGGGAAGGTGCCTTCATAGAAGCAACTTAACCTGGATATTTTTTTGTGCTGGCAGAGAGTTCTTGTAACAGTGCTTGTCGTAGGAACAAATGCATGAGGACCTTCAGAGCATCTTTGTAATAGTTCCCATCTTAGACATACAAGCATGAGAGCCCCTTCCTCATGACCAGCTGGCTCTGCTTTGGTTTGGGTCTGACATAAGTGACTCCATCGTGGCATTGGCAGCTTTCATGATTTTAAGGTATTTTGTTGGTAAGCAAATTAGGGTAAAACCAATAGGCCAGCAGGCATTTCCCTTGACTTTCTCAAGTGGAAGAGCTGGGAACAGGATTTTGGTGAATCAAGGAGTAGTGGATGGAGTCACCATGAGGATTCAGGTCAGGCCTTCCATTTGAAAAGGTGGTTCGAGAGGAGAGGACCTTTTAATGTTATCTGAGACTTGATGTTATCTCGAAATGAAAATTATCCATATAGTTCCAGGTCTATACGAATGAAACTGAAGATGTCTATCCTAAGACTTTAAAATTGTATTTCATTCCTGGAGGCTCACACTGCTTATAGTATTTTGAAGATTATTATTTTAAACTTGCAATTATCTGATAAACAGCAGAATCGTAACTGTATTACACCTTTGTATTTCTGGCATTCCTTCTTTTCTTTTGCTATGTCATAGGATTTTCAAAAAATAGAAGTAACTGATAGCCTCTCTTAACTTATGAGGTTCCTAGGTGAGATAAGCAATGCAAATTAAAACTACCATTAATTACTCTGACACACCAACAAGGTTAGTAAAAATTCAACACGGAGGTCATACCAAATATTGGTGAGAACGTGGAGCACTGCAAACTCTCATATGCTTGTTGTAAAAATTCAAATTGATAAAAATCTTTGAAAAACAAATTTTTATTATTTAGTACAATTGAATATATCTATACCTATGATCCAGCAATTTTGCTCTAGGATAGACATCTTAGATATGTATCATATCTAATACCAGTGAACATGGTAGTGTATTCACAGCAGCATAATTCATGAAAGAAGAGTCTAGCAGATGTGTCAGGAGAGGGTGAAAGGACCTGTCTTCCTACTTTGCTTTTGAGATTATGTGTTTATTTATGAAGCACTGATTGATTAAGCACTACCATGTTCAAGTACAATGTACTTAGTAGCATTGTTTGTAATAGCACTAAACTGGAAACGATTCATACACCTATAATACTAGAACAGATAAATAAATTTCAGTAAAATCATAAAACAGAATATTATATAGAAATGAAACTGAAGTCTGAAGTTACACAAAACAATATGGTTGACCCTCACAAGATAATGCTGGGTGAAAGAAATAAGCTTATCAAATACATATTATATATATGAAGTTGAACAGTAGCCAATATTAAACTATATTGTCTAGGGTTTTATATGTAGAAGGTAAAGCTATCAAGAAAATGTTAAAAAGCAAAATAAAACAAAACCAAAGTCAGGATAGGAGTAATACTTATAGCAACTTCTGAGGTGGTAATGTTCCATTTCTTGATCTGATGGTCACTGTATGGATGTTTGCTATATAATTTCTTATCAAAATTGAATATATATGTTTTATGTGTGTT
Source organism: Cheracebus regulus (assembly GCA_963574635.1). NCBI lineage: Eukaryota > Metazoa > Chordata > Mammalia > Primates > Pitheciidae > Cheracebus > Cheracebus regulus. The sequence goes on along the minus strand of CAUYQU010093300.1, from coordinate 7,145 downwards.
TCTGTTACATTTCACAATAAAAATTTTAAAAATTCAACATGTGTTTTGGACACTAAAATTTTCATTTGGGCTGGGTGCAGTGGTTCATGTGTGTAATCCCAGTACTTTGAGAGGCTGAGGCAGGTGGATTGCTGGAGTCCAGGAGTTCAAGACCAGCATGGGCAACATGGCAAATCCCATCTCTACAGAAAATAAGAAAATTAGCCAAGTGTGGTGGTGTGCACCTGTGGTTCCACATACCTGAGAGGCTGAGTCAGGGAGGTCGAGGCTGCAGTGAGTCACAATTGCACCACTGCACTGTAGCCTGGGTGACAGAGTGAGATCCTATCTCAAAAAAAATTAATTTGTGTTTTTTAGCCTAGGTTTAATATTAACCAAATAATACATCAAAGTCATTTTTGTATATAAATTAAACATCATTAGAATCTGCTAAGTGAGATATAAAGAGGGAAATAACCAAAGAAAAGAGAGTCTAGAGGCCAAGTAGGCAGCTAAATGAAGAAAGTGGGATGTAGTGGTAAGAATAGAGTGGAGAGTCTGGTTCTTAAATATGAGGACTGTTTGCCTGGAAGCCTTTTGTATACTTGCCGGTCCTGAGCTGGTGGCTGGGTTGGGGCAGCTCTAACCCCATGAGCAGGCAGACACAGGATAAATTGCTGCAGGTTGGAGAGTTATCTGGGTAGAAAAGAAGGAATGACGAGGATGTTCTCCTGCTGTGTTTCTCAGGCCTTTCTTTGACTGTAGATCAAAGCATCTCAGTTTTGCTTCCAATGACTCAATCAGAAATAGCAGTAAGAATTCCTTTAGCCTTCTCACAGCTCTGCCCTAAGTGTGTAGAGGCTGCCTCCGACCATCTCTGGAATTAAGGTACTCAAATATCTCAACTCCACTAGTGAATTAAGGTGACCCACTACTATGTTAAAGACAGTTACAGACCCCACACTTACATATTGTAATTGCTACTTCCTAATGGTCTTTGGATTCACATTTATTTTTGAGGGGTGAGTTTTTCTGTGAAAATCACAAAAATTTCAGATTTAGACTCTTCAGTTTGGGATCACCACTCCATAACATAATACCAGACATCACCTAAAGGCATGTGCTCTGGGCTATGTTGCAAAGCACAGGGAAGGTGGTGTTTTGAGGCTTGCTGTGCAATGTAGAGGGACTCCATTCTTCTCACTTTAGCCCTTGCCTATTCTTGTCTGGCTACTACCACTCACTCAGTCACTCAGTCACTCAGTCACTCAGTCACTCACTCACTCACTCCCTCAGTCACTCACTCCCTCAGTCACTCAGTCACTCAGTCACTCACTCAGTCACTCAGTCATTCAGTCACTCACTCACTCACTCACTCCTCCACATTTGTACCTACGACAAGCACTCAGTCACTCACTCAGTCACTCACTCAGTCACTCACTCACTCAGTCACTCACTCACTCACTCACTCATCCACTCATTGCACAAATGATTTCAACACTACGATATTTTCAAGATCTTTGTTAGGGACAAGTCTCCTGAATATTTACGTAAAACTCCTTAAAGACATCAAAATTTGAGGAATACTGGTATCTTGATGCAGCCTCAAGGCCCATGCTGGACAATGTTAAATATATTTAGGGAAAAGACAGGTCTTTTTGAGAGCCTCCATATGCTCATAGGGACTGTGTCAGTGGTGGCAAATGCAGATCCCTTGCCTTAATCTGACATTAAATTTCTTCTTCTGCTTTTTTTTTTTTTTTTTTTTTTGCTTTGGATGGAAGAAAGAAAGTCAAAGTGCTCACATTTCATGTCAGGGCTCTGGCCTCACAGTCCTGGCTGTGGCCCCTGACCTACCATAGCACTAGCCCGGCTGGTGGGCACTGATTTTGCATGGCAGCTTGACCCTGCCTGAGCGCATCATACCATGCCCTTCAGCAGAGCCTTGTGGTCTGAAGTTAGATGGTAAAATAACAACAATAATGACAAGAGGGCCTTTTGGTATCCTTAAGTCTGTTCTTTGGTTTTGTGCTACTATCTTGTTCGAGTCATCCATTTTTTTCCTTCTGGCAATTTCTGCATCATTCGGTACCCAAAGACCTGCCTGACTTTTAACTTTTCTAAAAGCAGGGAGGCTTCTAGGAAGAGATATGGCATGGATATAAAAATCTGTGACTGTAGAAATAAACTCTTGTTGATATGATCAAATGCTTTTCAACAGAGTGCCAAGGCTACACAGTGGGTGTCTTAGTCTATTTTATGTTGCTATAAAGGAATGCCTGAGACTCAGTAATTTTTAAAGAAAAGAGGTTTGTTTGGGCCATGGTTCTGCAGGCTGTATAAGAAGCATGGTGCAGGCTTCAGCTTCTGGTGAGGACTTCAGGAAGCTTCCACTAAGAAGGTTAAGGGGACCCAGCATGTCATATGGCAGCAGAGAAAGCAAAAGAGAGCGGAAGGAGGTGCTAAGCTTTCTCTTTTTTTAACAATTAGATCTCATGGGAACTAACAGATGGACAACTCACTCATTACTGTGAGGAGGACATCAAGTCACTCATGTGGGATTTACCCCCATGATCAAAACACCTCCCACTAGGCCCAGTGCTACCACTGGGGATCACATGTTAATATGGCATTTGGAGGGACACACATTTAAATTATGTTATTCTACCCCTGGTCTCCCAAATCCTATGTCTTCTCACATTGCAAAATGTAGTCGCCCTTCCCAATAGTCCCAAAAGTCTCAACTTGTTCCAGCATCGACACAAAAGTCCAAAGTCTCATCTGAGGCTTAAGGCAAGTTTCTTACAACTGTGAGTCTCTACAATTAAAAACAGGTTATTTGTTTCCAAGATATAGTGGAGGTACAGGTACTGAGTAAACATTCCCTTTCCAAAAGGGGGAGGTCAACCAGAGGAAAGGGCAATGCGCTCCATCCAATTCTGAAACCCAGCAGGGCAGACATTAAATCTTAAAGGTACAGAATGCTCTCCCTTGACTCTGTGTCTCACATCCTGGGCACATTGGTAGAAGGGGTGAGCTCCCAAAGCCTTGGAGATCACTGTCCCCATGGCTTTGGTGAGCATAGCCCATGTGGCTGCTCCCAGAGGTTGGAGTGTGTTGCCCATGGTTTTTCTAGGCTGAGGGTGCATGCTGCTGGTGATGTTACCACTCTGAGATATGAACAGTGGTGGCCCAGCTCCCAGGGCTCCACCAGTTGGTGCCCCAGTAAGGATGCTTTGTTGGGGCTCCAACCCCACATTTCCCCTAGACACTTCCCTAGTAAAGAGTCTTTGCAGATAGGCTTCTGCCTGGGCACTCAGGCTTTCCAATACATCCTTTGCAATCTAGGTGGAAGCTGGTGAGCCTCCATGGCTCTTGCCTCTGCATGCCTGCAAACTTACCACCATGTTGAAACTGCCAAGGCTTATGGATTGTGCCCTCTGGAGCAGCAGCTCAAGCAGTCCCTGGGACCCTCTGAGCTGTGGATGGAGCCAGAGCAGCAAGAGAGCAGCATCCCACAGAGCAGCGGCACTGTAGGCAGTTCCCCTGAAGCCATTACATCCTAGGCCACTGGGCCTGTGATGGAGGGGTGGCCTTGAAGAGTTCTGAAATGGCAGAGTCTTTTTCTAATTGTCTGGACTATTAGCACATGGCTCCCTTTTATTACTGCTAATCTCTCCAGCAAGAGGTGGCTCCAAGCCTCCTTGGATTCCTCTTCCTGAAAATGCTCTTTCCTTCTCTACCACACCTTCTCTATCACACATTCTCTACCATACAGTGGGCTGTGAATTTGCCAAATTTTTATGCTCTGCTTCTCTTTTCATTATCACTTCCAACTGTAGGTAATTTCTTTGCTCCCCAAACTAACCACAGGTTGTTAGAAGCAGACACGGGACTCTTCTTGAATGTTTTGCTGCTTAGAAAATTCTTCTGCCAGATACCCTAGGACATCACTCTACAATCCAGCCTACCGCAAAGTCCTAGGACATGGACACAGTGCAGCCAATTTCTTTGCTAGGGCATAACAAGGGTAATATTTACTCTAGTTCCTTATAAGGTTTTCATTTTCATCTGAGACGTCATCAGTATTGCCTTCACTGTCCCTGGTTCTATTGGCATTTTGGTCACAACCATTTAACCAGTCTCTGAAAAGTTCCAAGCTTTCTTCTTCCTGTCTTATTCTGAGTCAACTCTTCATCCTCTGTTCATTATCCTGTTTCAAAACCGCTTCCACATTTTCAAGTATCTTTATAGTAACACCTCATTTCTTGGTACCAATTTTCTGTTGTAGCACATTTTGCACTGCTATAAAGAAATATGTGAGGCTGGGTGATTATAAAAGAAAAAAGGTTTACTTGGCTTACAGTTCTGCAGCCTGTACCAGAGGCATGGCATCAGTATCTACTTCTTGTAAGGGCCTCAGGAAGCTTTCACTTATGGTAGAAGATAAAAGGGCCCCAGGCATCACATGACAACTGACAAGTTCTTTGCCCATTTTTAAATCAGGTCAACAAGAAAAAGACCTGATTTAAAAATGGGCAAAGAACTTGAATAAGAATTCTCTAAAGAAGATATACAAATGGTCAACAAGCATATGGAAAGATGCTTAATATTACTAATCATAAGAAAAATGCAAGTCAAAACTACAATGAGATTTTACTAAAAAAATGTGTCAGACTGTCAGCAGGATATTCTCCTTTTTATTATTCCTCTTTTCCTCCTCTCTTCATGTAGCCCTTAAAATTAGAAGTAGGAGTGTTCAACAAACAGCCAAATCAACTTACATCTGTGGAAGTGGAGAGAGGATATAATAAGAAAATTTAAAAAGAAAAAAAGAAAACAACACAAGCCAAATTAAGATTTTATTTTGCTTTAACAAGAATATTATTATCATTATTATTTTTGAGACATGGTCTTGCTGGATCACCCAGGCTGGAGTACAGTGGTGCGATCTCAGCTCATTTCAGCCTCAACTTCTTAGGCTCAAACAATGCCGCTTCAGCCTCCTGAGTAACTGGGGCTACAGGCATATGCCACCATGCCTAGTTAATATTTTACTTTTTTTTAGAGACAAGGGCTCACTATATGGACCAGGCTGGTCATAAACTCCTGGGCTCAAGCAATCCTCCTTCCTCAGCCTCCCAAAGTGCTGGAATTACAGGCGCAGTCCAGCCGCCACACCCAGCTAAGAACACCATTTTACATGGCTTAATATAAAGTTCTGTGAAATCAAAGTTATACTGAAACACACAAAAATAAAACAGCAAGACAGGAAAAAACAAAACAGGAGAAGCCTCTATGGGTTCATTAGGAAAGAAAAAAATAAACTTTTTTTGTGCACCTGCTCTATGCTTGGCACTCTGATATGTGTTATGTTTCATTATTTAATCTTCACAGTAGTCTAATGGGTAGTATCATTACTATTTTTAACATGGGAGAACACATTTTAAAATAAGAGCAGTAAGTTCAAAACATACAATTGCATTTTATTGTAGCTTCTCACAAAATTCTGTTTTAAACAAATTTGTAACATCACATTATCAGGATCATTTTCCTTCCTCACAAATCAATGTAGAAAATTCTCCTTTTTCCTTTTTAAATTTTGAAGTATGGGTTTTTCTCATTTAAACCAGTCATTCTCAAGCAGGGCGATTTTGTCCCATAGGAGACATTTGTCAGTGGAGATATTTTTGGTCATCACAACCTGGAACAAGGGGGTGCTACTGGCATCTAGTGGGTGGATGCCAAGAATGCTATTTTGTATAGTCACCAGAGCCCCTCATGAACAAGAATAATCTAGCCCTTGGCTCTGTAAGCCCATCTCGATATTGCCAAGGCTGAGAAATACCCTGATTTTAAAAATCAGTTAATAACTGAAAACAAAATTATTAAATGTATGCTATTAAATGTTATACTTGCTAATATGTGTGTTTTCATGCAATTATATTTAGAAATAAAAATAACGTTATGAGTAGCAACATTTCTTGGGTTTCTGCTTTGGAAATTAAAACAGGGTAAATCTCAGTTTAATTTTAGGAGAACCAGCTTCTCAGTTTTTATGCTGTTCAAATTCACCAAAGAGGGAGATGAACTATTAGGGTTATAAGACTAGCTAGTTGCAAACAAATAATTTTTTGAGGAGTAACTGAATTGTTCTTTTAGCAGTATCTCTATGTAAGGAGTTTAGTTTACGTATGTAACATCCAAGACCCTAGCAAATGTGAATAAATAATCAATTATCCAATTTTCCATCTGTCATCTTGTCATCAATAACATTTGATGAAATTATGTCTTAGGCACTTCCTAAATTATCCCAAAATGTCAGAAACATTTTATTAGAGTTTGTTCCTGTTGACAAAAATGCTACTATCATGCAGTTAATTAACAAGCAGATCTTTTTTAAAAAACTTTTACTTTTGGTTCAAGGCTACATGTGCTGGTTTGTTACACAGGTAAACTTGTATCAAAGGGGTTTGTTGTGCAGATTATTTCATCACCCAGGTATTAAGCCCAGTACCAATAGTTATCTTTTCTGCTCCCTTCCCTCCTCTCACCCTCTGCACTCAATTAGACCCCAGTGTCTGTTGTTTCTGTCTTTGTGTTCATGAGTTCTCATCATTCAGCTCCCACTTATCAGTGAGAACATGTGGTATTTGGTTTTCTGTTATGCATTAGTTTGCTAAGAACAATAGCCTCCAGTTGCATCTGTGTTCTGCAAATTACATGATCTCATTCTTTTTTATGACTGAATCGTATTCCATGGTGTGAATATACCACATTTTCTTTATCCAATCTATCATTGATGGGTAGTTTGATTACACGTCTTTGCTATTGTGAACGTGCTGCAATGAAGATTTGTGTGCATGTGTCCTTATGGTAGAATGCTATATATTCCTCTGGGTATATACCCAATAATAGGATTGCTGAGTTGAACAGTAGTTAGAGCTAATGGTAGCTTTTGGTTCTTTGAGGAATTGCCATACTGCTTTCCACAATGATTGAACTAGTCTTTACTCCCACCAATAGTATAAAACTGTTCCTGGGGAGAGATCCAAGATGGCCGATTAGCAACAGCTCAGGAATGTAGCTCCCAGTGAAAGCGCAGAGAACGAGTGGACGCTGCACTTTCCGACCAATTTTTGTAGCCCACAGACCGGGAGATTCCC
>CAUYQU010093299.1:0-13870 GCA_963574635.1 Cheracebus regulus | reverse complement strand
AAGAAGCTATAGTTGCAGCACCTTGTTTGCATACTGGGCTTCTTAAGGGAAGACCAGGCTGTGCGAGCAAGGGAGAGGGGAACATGCCCGAGCATGTCTGAGCTTGCTCGGGGCTTGTAGAAGGGAAAAAAGGGGCGGGGGGGGGGGGGTGGGTGCGTCCAAGCTCCCAGCAAGGCAACCGGCCTTACAGGCGGGTCACAAGGTCAAAGGTGGAGACCATCCTGGCCAACGTGGTGAAACCCTGTGTCTACTAAAAATATAAAAAAATTAGCCAGGCATGATGGCACGTGCCTATAGACCCAGCTACTCGGGAGGCTGAGGCAGAAGAATTACTTGAAACCAGAAAATGGAAGTGGTAGTGAGCCAGGATTGGGCCACTGCACTCCATCCAGCCTGGTGATAGAGTGAGACTCCATCTCAAAAAAACAAACAAACAAAAAACAAAAAATTAGCTGGATGTGATAGCACATGCCTTTAATCTCAGCTATTTGGGAGGCTGAGGCAGGAGAATTGCTGGAACCTGGGAGGCAGAGGTTGCAGTGAGCTGAGATGGCACCACTGCACTCCAGCTGGGAGACAGAGCGAGACTCCATCTCAAAAAAAAAAAAAAAAAAAAAAGTAATTACAGTGCATAGTGTTGTACACCTATAGTCCCAGCTACTCAGAAGTCTAAGGCAGGAAGATTGCTTGAGTCTAAGAGTTGAGTCTAGCTTGGGCAACATAATGAGACCAGCCTGGGAAACATAGTAAGACCCTGTCTCTAAAAAAAAAAAAAAAAAAAAAAAAAAAAAAAAAAAAAAAAAAAAATCATAATTATAGCATTGATATCTATAAAAGAGGAGTATGATGTGCTAAGAGACCATATATTGAATGGCTTCCCTGCTAGGGGAGTCAGAGACAGCTTACTAGAGGAAGGGGCCTTTAAGCTGACAGCTGACGGATGAACTGAAGCTAGCCAGGTGGAGAGGTGACAGTTGCATCTGCCATCATCCTAGCTGGGGAAAGCGCATGGTAAACTCCAGATGTACTGGGGAGCCAGCATGGCTAAAGCACTGAGAGCAAGGGAGAGACCAGTGTTCATGTTCTGGTCATGGCTTTGTTTCCTTGGACTGTGCCAGAAATAATGGACAAATTATGTAGCTGCTGACTCATTTTTCATAACTTCCCAGCTGTCACCAAAAGCATCTATTACTGAAACATTACCTGTGGTTTCCAAGATAGCAGTTGGCCTTATTTTTATTGCTTTAAAGACTGGTTTCTTCCTTTGCTTCTTGGAGGTGTAGAAGAATACTTGGATCTCATTAATGCTTTTCAATCATTAAGTAAACATTTACTAAGCATGTAATAGGGCTTGACACTGCAGACCCTGCCCTCAGGAGCCCCAAGACTTGACAGATAGAGGTAAATACATAGTGATAATGCAGTGTCATGGGAAGTATAGTAGTGGAAATGGAAGCTCATGGGACCGAATAACAATCTCAGGCTCTTAAAGATTTTCACTTTTTCAGGTGAGGTGGAATACAGGCAGAGGAAGTAGATTGTACAGAGGTACAGAAGCAAGAGAGAGTATGATGTGCTTCAGGGATGGTGGGCAGTGTGGTGTTGCTGGAGTGTGAGGTTTGTAGTGGAGGATGGAGGGAGGAGGAGCTGCAGGAAAGGAGGAGCTGCAGGAGAGGAGGTTAGAGAGGTGGTCTGGGGTCAGTTTGCAGAAGGACTTGCAGGCAGTGCTTAGGAGTGTAGGTGTTGTCTTGTGGTCAGTGGAGAATCGTTCAAGTTATAAGAGGAGAGAAAGATTGTCACTTATAGTCCTGGTGGCAGTGTGGAGGATGATGGTGTGAAGGGAGTCTAGAGATTGGGAGTTGAGTGAGGGTTATTACAGGAATTTAGGAGTGGTCTGATGGGTCCTGGCTAGGTGGATGGGGAGAAGAAAGCAGGTTCAAAAGAAACTGATTTAGAAGCCTCTTCTCCTGGTAGATGGGAGGAAGGGCAATGTCAGAGTTTCTCACTTGGTGCCATGAGATGATAGGACCAGTCATTGAGCTATGGAACATGAAAGGAATACTGGGTTGGCAAGATGGAGGTTGTAAATTTGGTTTGGGCCGTTTAGAGTTTGAAATGGCTGTGGGATTGCTTGGTAGACCTGCCCTCTTGGTGACTGGCCTGCTAACCTGCAGCCGAGAGAGATATCTGGGCTGGAACACTGGTTCTCACACTCTAGAGCATCAGAGTCCTCTGTGGTGTTTACGGGGAGGGAAGCTGGTAGTCTTATGTTTAAGAGTTTTCCCAGATGTTTCCGATGCACCCTGGGCTGGGGAGAGATACTTGGGATCATTCTTGGGTAGCTGGCCAAGAATGTTGTATTGTAGGAGAAGATGGGATCACTCAGGAAGGCTGTGTGGTAGTGGATGAGAGTCCCGGCTGAAATGCTGGGGACTGTCAGTTTGAGGGGTGGAAATGGGAAGAGTCAGGGAAGAAGCAAGAGGAGGAGTAGGCAGCTAGGAAGAAAGACAGGAAGATTGATGATGTGGGAACTGGTGGTGGGGCATCAGCTTCCACTTCCTTCCCTGCAGGGCTTCAGTTTTCCCATTTTCTCTCTAGTAATTCATTAGGGAATTACTGCCCTGTCCTCTGGAGCTGAGCTCTCATGCTCCCGCCCCCCGACCTGTCAACATTTGTTTCCACTAGTGTCAGAGCCTGTCGCCCATGAGAGGTTATGCTTCAGTTACCTTTGTTGCCATATGCAGAAAACTCTGAAAGAGGCCCCTTGCCGCAGACAGTCTCTACGCCCTTTACTGCCTCCCAGCAACCTTCTAAGGCAATTTGCTCGTGCCTTTTGTTGCTGGTCCTTTGGACTAAAATCTCTGTCCCCTGAAGCTGGAGAGTTGTGCCCTCCCCCATCTAACATTGTAAGGTTCAGGATGGATCTGCAACCTCAGTGTGTCTAAGTCCTAGGAAAGGCAGCTGATGGGAACAGTTGGAGTCTGGGAAGATGATTAAACCATTCAGATTAGACTAATGTGATGTGTGGGTAGGTATCTGTGACTTGGCGTGGGGGTGCATCCCTGGTCCACTCTATATCCCATGCTTGGACAGCAGGGAAAAGCCTGTTATAGAATTTCTGGAACTTATGAGTGGGGTCTAAGAGTTAGAGTACTTGGGATCTACTCAGACTGCTGGTGGGGATATGAGGGATGGTATCCTAAATTGGCAAAAGTGGAAGTCTGTTCCTCCGGTAAGCCTAAGTGCCTGACTGCGCTCAGCTTACAGAACCAGGTGAAGATCCTTTCATCAGAGAGATCCAGTGGGAAATTGATCTGTGGTCCAGTGTGTGTGTTGTTAGCATTACCCTCAACTCTGAGCCCTTGGAGTGTAGGACAAAGGCACGGACTTAGTTGCCACTGACCCTGGTGCTGAAAGCCACCGCTGAGGAGTAGTGAGAAGGATCAGGGTTAACTTGAGGGGAGTCCTTAATACTAGCACTGACCATCCTGGTGTGATGCCTTTTGCTCCTCAGGAAAGAAGAAATGGAATTAATGTTGGTTGAGCTGAGAAACCCGAATGCTGGGCAAAGAAAAGGGAACAGATGGATAGAAAGTAGAGTCAGGATGATGAGATATGTGAACCAGTACAGAATATAAAATGCTATTCAGCTCCTATGGAATAGAACATAAAGAAATATTTCAGAGTAACAGGCAGACTGAGCTGTGTTCAGATCCTGCCTTTGTGCTTACTACCAGTGAGGATACTTACTATTTTTTGAGACAGAGTCTCGCTCTTGTTGCCTGGGCTGGAGTGTGGTGGTGCAATCTCAGCTCACTGCAACCTCCACCTCCTGGCTTCAAGTGATTCTTGTGTCTCAGCCTTCCAAGTAGCTGGGATTACAGGTGCCTGCCACCATGCCTGGCTGAGTTTTGTATTTTTAGTAGAGACAGGGTTTCACTGTATTGGCCAGGTTGGTCTCAAACTCCTGATCTCAGATGATCTGCCTGCCTCAGCTGCCCAAAGTGTTGGGATTACAGGCATGAGCCACCGCGTCCGGCCAAGGATACTCTTACTGGCTGTGAGTTCTTGGATATGTTACCTAACCTCTTTCGGCCTCAGTTTTCTCATTTTCTCTCTAATAATTCATTAGAGAACTATTGCACAGATTTGGTGGTATATTTTTACGAATAAGGTGCTTAGCAGAGTATCTGTCACAGAGTAATGGTTCAATAAATGATGATGATAATGATGATGACCATCATCTGAGCACTTCTGTAGATAACTCCACTGGACCAAATCCTGCCTATATAACACGTTTGAAATAAAGAACATCAGTTCAGTATGAGATTAGCAACATATGAGAGGGAAAACCAGATCCACTGGCAAAAATATTGGAACACTGAGAGGATAAGGATAGCAGTGGAGAGTCATAAAAACATTACGTGATAGAAAATGAAGAGGACCAGGAACTATTAAGTATGATCAAAGTAGTTTTACTGGCTGTGAAGAAGAGAGGCAAGAGATTCTGAATCAACACCTGGAGGTGATGAGGACAAGTAATCTTAGGCTTTAGTGGTGATAGAAATTTTCATTGCCACTTCTACTTCCCCAAGTACTTTAGTGGATAGACATTGAAGGGAAGTGGCATTAGGGATTTATTTTTATTTTTTCAGAGATGGAGTCTTCCTCTGTTGCCCAGGCTGGAGTGCAGTAGTGTAATCATAGCTCACTGAAGTCTTGAACTCCTTGGTTCAAGTGATCCTTCCACCTCAGCCTCCTAAGTAGTTGGGCCTACAGGTATGTGCCACCACACTTGGCTTAAAAATTTTTTTATAGAGATGGGATCTTGCAGTATTGCCCAGGTTGGTCTTGAACTCCTGGCCTCAAGTGTTCCTCTGTCTCAGCCTTCTGAGAATCTGGGATTACAGGCATGACCCACTGAGCTTGGCTACCAGGATTCTTTACCTAATGTTTGTTTGTTTGTTTATTTATTTTTTGGTTAACTCCAAAGTGCCATTGTTATAACTAGGCTTGTTACAGAGAAGCCTTGTATTAAATATGTATTGAATGGATAAGATGAAATCAATCAGTTCCTGGCTCTCTCCAAAAAAGTTTAAATGTAGTAGTAGTGACAATATTATATCTCCAAATGTTGGCAAAGATTTAATGCAATTCTTATGAGATATTTTATAAAAGTTGAAAAAACAATGATGTTTACCTGGAAAAATAAGTTGGTAAACAAATATTTATTGATTGATTTTATTTTATTTTTTGAAACAGGGTCTTGCTCTGTTGCCCAGCCTGACATATAGTAGTACAGTCTTGACTCACTGCAACCTCTGCTTCCTGGGTTCAAACAATTCTAATGCCTCAGCCTCCTGAATAGCTAGGATTACACCTGTGCCACCATACCCAGCTAATTTAAAAATATTTCTGGTAGAGATCGAGTTTCGCCTTGTTGGCCAGGCTGGTCTTGAAACCCTGGCCTCAAGTGATCTGCCTGCCTCAGCCTCCCAAAGTGCTGGGATTAAAGGCGTGAGCCACTGCTCCTGGCCAAGATAGTTTTTAAAAGGAGTGAAATTGCCTTTATTTTTCCAGATTCTTATGCATTTCAACAAATGTTTGAGTTGCCTGCTATATAAAAACAGTGCTAGACTCTGTTGAGGGAATATAAAAATGGCTATCTGTGTTATATTATCTCTTTTAACTCTTATCACTCTGCTTATGAGAGAGCCACTTCTTTAGGTTGTGCTATGAATGAGAGAAAATGCAAAAGAAGAAAGACATAAACAAGTTGTAAGTTTTTTATGTGCAGAAGTCAGAAGGTAATTAGCCCAGAGTAGGTATGGAGCCTGCATGGTCAGAGACCCAGGTTCCTTATAAGTCCAAAGTCACTTCACGGCCTAAAATGGCTGCAAGAGCTCTAGCCTTGCCATGTGCATTCCAGCCTTTGAGGGCTACTCTCCAGAAATTCTGCACGATACCTCTTAAATCTCATTCATCTAATCTTGGTCTTATGGGCACAACTAGTAGTAAGGGAAGCCAGGAAATGTAATCCACACTCAGGGAAGCTATGTGTCTACCTAAAAAATAGAAATTCTACTAAAGAAGAAAGGGAGGATGACTACTAGCAGGCAGCCTCATTGCAATATTATTAGTAATTGCCAAAAATGGAAACAACCCAAGTATCGGTCAGTTAATGAAGAAATAAACAAAATGTGGTGTATACATATAAAGGAGTATTATTCAGCCATAAAGAATTAACTACTGATTCATGCCTAATATGGATAAACGTTGAAAACATTCTAAGTGAAAGAAGCAAGACACAAAAGTCCACATATTGTATGATTCCATCTGTTTGAAATGTGTGGATGAGGCAAACCCGTAGAGACAGAAAGTAGATTAGTGGTTGCCAGGCCTCGTGGCAGGGGGAGTGGGGAGTAACTGCTGATGGTTGGGTACAGGATTTCTTTGTGGGGTAATAAAAGTGTTCTGGAATTAGATAGTGGCAGTGGTTGCACAACTTAGTGAATATGCTAAAAATCACTGAATTCTACGGTTTAAAAGGTGAATTTTATGTTGTAAAAGTCATATCTGAATTAAAAAACCTTTTATTAAATTTTAATTGTGCAAAAAATAAGAAAGATAGACAAGAAAGAAACAGCCATCATCTCATTGTTAATGCTTGGAGTGTATGTATCCAGACCTTTTTTGGTGTGTCTGCCTCAAAGTTGAGTTGATAGACACTACATTCTCTCTCTCCTGTCAGGAGCAATGTGTTGGGATTAGCATAGTCCACAAACATGTTTCTTTACTAGTGCTTCAGAATTCCTCTGTTGTTAAGGTGTTGTGTTGGAAACAATACTTGGCCACAGTGGCAAACTTAGCATATTTGGAGTCAGAAGACCTGGGTGCCTCTTCCAACTCACATTAGGTTTGTGAGCTTGAGAGAGGCACTTAATCTCACTCTCCTCATCTTGAAAAGGGATTATGGTACTTTGTGATATCTTTCTTACTAGAATGGCTAAAATGAAGGGGGGAAAAAACAATATTATGCTGAGGTTGTGGAGTGATCATCTTTCATACTGCTGGTGGGAGTATAAATTGGTCTAGCCACTTTGGGAAATTGCCATCATCTATCAAAGGTGAACATATATATACCTTATGACCTAGCAGTTCCACTCCTTGGTATCAACCCAACTTTGAGACAGACACAAAGAAATGCATATGGATGTATATCAGAAGGCATGCTCAGTCACGCTTCTAGCAGCGCCATCTGTAATACCTCAAACTGGAAACAATCCCAGTGTCCATTGGTAGTAGAATGGATAATACATGTGGTACACTCCCATGATGGAATACTGTAGTCAGTTAGAGTTAATGAACAAGTCCATGAAAAAATCCAGATGAATTTCCCAAAAATAATGTTCATACAGATAGAAAAGGTTATAGACTGTACGAGTCCATTTATATAAAGTACATTTGTATAATGTACATTATAAAACAATGTTGAAACATTAGAGCATATATTTAATGTACAAATACATATATGCATGTTAGAGGTGCTTTGCTTTTAACTGTGAGTTATGAAGGATCGTAAAGTTTGGTGAGCCAAGGCTTGCCGCCACAAGAGGGGGCAGTCTGAGCTGAGGCTGGGCTGTGGATGCAGCTGGGTGAGTGGGTGAGCCTCATGCTATTCAGTTGGCGGCCTGTGTTAGGGTTGCTTTCCTTGTTGTAGGATCATGAAGTGTGGGGCAGGGGAGGGTGGTGGTGAAGCTGGTGAGAGGGCAGGGGCCTGGGACCCAGCCAGAGGCTGAGAAGAGGAAGCTTAGTGAGAGGACGAAAGGAAGGTGGCACCGGCATGGCATCCAAACAGAAGAAAGGAGCCAGCAAAGGAGGCCAGAGACTAGCAAGGCTAAGGAAGTGGGAGGAGAAAGAGGGATGGGGGCATCATCAGGGCTGGAGGGATGACTTTAGAAAGAGGGGCTGGCAAGCAGGTTAAAGCTGCCATGAGGTGGAAGAGCCTTAGGCCACTAGCCTCAACAATTAGTAGTAGGAGGTTCTGGGACCCCCAGAGGGGCCAGTGTGACCCCAGCATTCAGGCAGGGGTTGCTGAGCAGGTGGGTGTCTTATGGGAAAGTAGCCTGGGGTTCAAGGGTCAAAGCTGTTCTGAAGATATTCTCAGGCAGAAGGAAGGACCAAGGGAGTCGCAGAGACTGAGGTTGCAGGAGAAGGGGCTGACTGCCTGACTGGCAGCTGGGAGTGGACCCCAAGCCCAGGGCCTGCCACCAGCCCGGGATCTCAGCGGACGCCTTTCTTGGAGGTGGGAGGGGAAGACCAGGTTAGAGGAGGGCCCTGAGGGGGCAGAAGTCACCTTCCCTCAGTGAAAGAGGTTGTGAGGCCACCCACCTCACACGCTGCCCTGGCTGTTTGCAGGTGTAGAGTGAGGTGTGGGCATGGTGAGGGGTATTTTGGTATAGCTGCCATGGGAGACAGAAGATGAGCCAGTGGCCACTGAACCTGTAACACCTTGTGCACAGTGCTTGCGTGTGCCTGCATGGGGGGCATGCCAGGCCCACTCTCCTTGCCTTTATTCTCTTTCAGACAGCAACATGCTCTTGGGGCAGGAGCGGTGGTGTCCAGCTACTCCTGAGGTTCCTTCTTGCTGGGTGGTGCCTGAGGCCTTGGCTTGGTTTTTGGCCTGCCAGAATGCATTTTCCCACAGAGTCAGTTTTTCTTTGGGATTCATTCCCCATGCACATCTCACATGCTCGGGGTAAAGGAATATGGGCACCCACAGGTGCACACTGGGTACAAGGGAGCTGGGTGGTGCTGTAGTCAGAGAAACCTCCTGCCAAGTGGAGCCCAGTGGGAATGAGGAGCTGCAGAGTGGTTTTTGGGACATCAGGCAGCCTCCGTGAACTACACAACAGGGATGTGTTAGGGGCTTCTTACCAGATGAAGCTCTGGGGTTTTCTCTATTAGTTCTCCTGTCCATGGTTTTTTTTAACTGTCTTTCTCTCTCCGTCTCCTTTTGCACACCTCTTGTAGCTACCCTGTGATGTTGTCACCCTTGTGTTCCCATGGGGGTCTGTTACAGCTGGGCTTACTTAGGTAACCTCCTCTCAACCTCAGTTAGGTCCCTGTACCTACCCAGAAACCCCGCTTCTCTCTTCAGTTCAGCTCCTTTCCTCACTTGGAGCTGTCCTTGCTTCAGACCCTTAATCAAAAACAGCCGGCTCATTGTATGAGTTATGTTTGGCCAAGGGAGAATGGGGTAAAGGAATATGAAGACAAATAAGACATGAGCATTGTCTTTAAGGAACTACAAATTGGTTGACCTCCCCTCCCCACCCACTGTGGACCATTCTTGCTCCTTGAGATTCTGCCCACCTTGTTTGGCACTTCTTCTAAGAATTCTTTTCTGCTCTCCCCAGCTTGCGGGAGCTCTCCTTTCCTTAAACCCTCATGACACTGTGGCCCTGGCCACATTCTGCACTGCATCATGCTGCTTTGATCTACCCTGTACTTCCTGCCTTATCTCCTTGACTAGACTAAGTGTCTTGCTCAATGCCTGACACGCAGTAGATGCTCAGTGAATGTTACAAGACTGAAACCAGCATGGACTCTGTTATGGCTCCCAGTATCCCTCCCCTTTGTTGCAATTGCTCTCAGGACTTGAGTAACAAGAAAAGATGGGAAGAAGCAGAGAGTGTTCGCCTGGAAGAATCCTAGGTGATTCAGTTTAGGTGGGAACAGCACCACAAATGTTAAAAGCTGAAATATGACAATATTTCTCAGATTCTTCTGGTAGCCTCACTCTTCTGTCAACCTATTTTCACAAAAGAGGCAGAAGGTAAAGTTTTTGATATATTTTTGCACAGGGGCCCAGTTTTCTTTGGTACTGCATGATTAACAACACTGTAAGTAACTCATATAGTACTTAGAAGAAGCACGTTCCCAAAACTTACGTATCAGTGGATTGGTTCTCCTAAGAAGGATGCTAGAAACAGCCAGTCTTGGTTTTCTCAGATGCTCTCTGCTTTAAACCAACAAAGAGGAGTAATCTCAGAGATGAGATTCAGAGATGAGTAATTTCTCTGAAGTCACACAGCAAGGAAGTGGCAGAGTTGGATTGGACTCAGGGTCCGTCTGGCTCTAGAAGTGGAACTCTCTCCACTGTCCGATTAGAGTTGGATTCCATTAGAAGCAAAGCAGCTGCCCACTTACTGCCCATGCTCTTGGAGGGGCTAGTGGGATCCTGCCAGTCCCAAGGAATCTTTGGCTGAATTGGTCCCAGTCCATTCAGCTGGGGGAGGACTGCCTCCCCCCGTTGTCCACAGGGACTAAAGGGCAGAGAATCTGTTTCCCATTTATCTTAGGAAGACCACAGTCTGCTAGCCCATTTCACCTGGGCCCACCTGAATGACAGCTGACCGGTTGTCCCGAGCCTCAGGCATGCTAAGGCAGCAGGAGCTCAAGCAGTCTGTTGTGAACAGGGGATAAGAGAACCTGCACTCACTGACAGGCAGAGACAAGTGACATTGCATTTAAAGACTCCTGGCCATGGAAAGGAGAAAAGGAAGCCAAGCTTCACACTTAGAGCAGTGGCGCTTTTGAGGCAGGATGAATGGAGTGACTACATAAGAACTTTACAAGGAGAGAACTCCCAGAGAGAGGAGATTAAAGTATACGAGAGGCTTTCTGGAACTAAAAAACAAGGCTTTTGAATTTAAAAGTTAATGAAGAACTGAAATTAGTAGATTGGAAGGTCAAAAAAAAATATTTCATAATCCAGAGTAATAATGAGAAGAAACGAGAATAATGAAAACGTGAGGTACTTGGAGGCAGCAAGAACAGATTTTTTTTTTTTTTTCAAAGGAATGAGAATTAGGCTCTCTTCAGGCTTCCCACGTGCAACTCTGGAGGCTGGAAGACAGTGGACTGCTATCTCCAGACTGTTAAAGGGAGAGGGCCCCAAGTCCTCTATACCCAGCCAAGATGTCAGTCAGGTGCCATTGCAAAAGAAAGCCATTTTCAAACACGTGAGGATGCAAAACATTTATCAAATGTACCTGAGGAAAATACCCAGTGAAGTTCTCTAACCCAAGAACAGTGGAAGCGGAGTAGAGATATGGAGACAGGGAAGGAAGGAATGCAGGAAACAGGAACAGCACATCTTTTTTTTTTTTTTTTTTTGAGACGCAGTCTCACTCTGTCACCCAGGCTGGAGTGCAGTGGTGTGATACTGGCTCACTGAAGCCTCCGCCTCCTGAATAGTTCAAGTGATTTTCCTGCCTCAGCCTCCCAAATAGGTGAGATTAAAGGTGTATACCACCACACCAGGCTAATTTTTGCATTTTTAGTAGAGATGAGATTTCACCACATTGGCCAGGCTGGTCTTGAACTCCTGACCTCAGGTGATCCACCTGACTCGGCCTCCTAAAGTGCTGGAATTACAGGTGTGATCCACACGTGAAGCTGGAACAGCACATCTTTTAGTACATGTAGTTTAATCTAAATGGATATTACTGCTGTGAGTTGGAATTTATATTGCTAAATTATGAAGAGTTCTAAAAATAAAGGAGACCTATTGTAAGGGAAAACATGATAATAGGTTGAGACTAAAAATTCTAAACCATTTCTGCAAAACCTAAGGCTTTGGGAGGAAGGATGAGAGAGGGGGGAAACAAGTGTCCCCCTTTTAGTACACTTAAACATAGGGCACACAGAACATGGACGCATAGCTATTCATTGTGTTACAGAAGGAGAGATAAGGGTTCAGTTTTGACTATTAGAACTTATAGATTAGAACTTACGTTAGTTAGGACTATATTTGGTTGCATATAATAACCCCTGAATGACAGTGGGTTTACACCATCACATACAAAAGTAAAAAGATGGGCAGCCTAGAGTTGGTATAATGGGATCAAAGACATCATGGACCCATGTTCCTTATATCTTGCCACTCTTCCATCCATAGCAGATTGTGGCTGCTTGAGCTCCAGTCATCACATTTGCATTCCAGAATTCAGAGGAGAAAAGGAGAAGGATGTGCCCCTTCCCTTTGAGACACTTCTCAGAAGTTTTACATAGTTTTAACATGTGCATCTCCTTGAGTAGAGCTTAGCCACACTGAGCTGTAAGGGAGCCTAGGGGTGCTTGGCTAAAGATGGGAGCTAAAGAAGAAAAGGAGAAAAAAAGGAACTTGGCCTCAAAAGATTACTACCAGGATGCAAGTTAAAACAATAGGTTAAATGGCAGAATGTTTACAAAGATGGATAAAACCAGTGTTAGCAGGTGAATGGGGGAAGTGGGTGCTCCTTTACATTACTGGTGGGAGTCTCAATTGTTAAACTTTTGGGGAACATGATCTGAAAATATCTAATAAATGTTAAGTTATCTGTGTGGCAATTCAGCGGCATACTTCTGTGAGTCTTGCAGAAATAAAGCACTGTTGCAAAAAGTGGTACATACGATGCCATTTTCTGCATCATTGTTTATAGTGACAAAAAGGTGAAAAGAAGGGGAGTACCCATCAGCAGTGTTGGAAAGGAGCCAGCTCTCTATAAATTGGCATAGGGGAAGGCCAGGATATATTGTTAGGTTTAAAAAATCTGCTACCCTACCTGGGGAGCTCTGTTTAACCTCCCTCTCTGATGCTTTCTTTGGCCAGTTGAATGCTTTACACCTTTTGAAAGCAGAAAGTTTTAGGTGGTGTAGCCACAGGCCCTGTCTGTCCCTATCCTGTTAAACCTGCAGCTTCACCATTGATATGATCTTTCTGGGCCCAGCAGGCATGGAGAGCATGACCCTGGTCTCTGGCATGAGCCCTGCGTCATTACCTGTTGCTGGGCAGAAAGATGTGGAGGAATGTGCCCTTGGCACCTCCAAGTGAGGTGGGTGTAAGTGGGAGGGTGTACAAGGAAGGGTGGGTTGATGGCCTCTTATTTGTATACCCCTACTGGGCATGGCTCTGGCACTAAAGATGTATTGCAAAGTAGACTTGCTTGAAAAGGGTTTGCGAGTCACGGACGCTGTGGGTGGCCACAGCTGTGACAGTCCAGTAAGGAAGATGAACACACAGTTCACGGCAAATGTTTTGAGTGTTATGGAGAAGTCTAGATGTCCTAAAAACTTGTAGAAGGACCTATGTAGGGCATCACAGATGATTTCCCACAGGAAGTGACATTTAAATGAGACTGGAAGAGTAGGAAAGAGCCAGGAGTAGAGGAGGAAGGAGGGTTTTAGGGAGAAGAACTAGCCCCCGTTTTTTCTGGTGGTGAAAGAAGCAGGCTGGGTGTGGCCAGGGATGTGCCCTAATGACCTTCTGGGACCTGTTGTGGTATCCACAAATCTCTCCTTCCTTGGCTGGATTGTACCTACAGTGGAGCCACTATTTTTTTTTTTGGATTTTTTTTTTATAATTTTTTTTGAAAGAAAAAAGAAAGAAAAAGAATGAAAGAGAGAAAGAAAGAGGAAGAGAAAGAGGGAGACAGAACGGGATTCTTGTTCTATTGCCCAGGCTGGAATGAAGTCTAAAAATGGGTATTAACAACCTCTTTTATGCCAATAATTGTGCTTAACAATGGAGACAGGAAGGAATAAGGGATGAAGATAACAAGCAGCCAACCGATATTTTATTTAAACATGTGAAATGCTATGCAATTGCTGAGGAGTGATGTACTTCCAATTATGTGGTCACTTTTAAAATAAGTGTAATGTGATACTGAGAAAAATGTATGTATTGTGGATTTGGGGTGGAGAGTTCTGTAAATATTTGTTAAGTTTACTTGTTCCAGGTCTGAGTTCAAGTCCTGGATATCCTTGTTAATTTTCTATCTCGTTGATCTGTCTAATATTGACAATGTAATGTTAAAGTCTCCCA